>JASVEL010012793.1:0-212510 GCA_032618575.1 Nicotiana noctiflora
GTTGTAACGACCCGGCCCGTCGTTACGGGAATTACCACCCCGTTACCTTGCATTTACATATCTTATGCTTTTATATCGGTATTAGAGTATATCGGGTGAGTTAGGAGTGATTTGGATTGGAAATGAAGCAAATAGTATGTTTGAAGGAAGCTTGAATATGGGAAGTCAACCAAGAGTTGACTATTGAGTTAGAGTGCTCGGAACCGGATTCCGATGATTCGACTAGTTTCGGGGGATCATTTATGACTTAGGAGAGCAATCGGAATTGAATTCGGAGGTCCGGTGTAGTTTTAGGCTTGAATTGGCGAAGGTTGAATTTTGGCGAAAACCGGATGGTAGGTGATATTTTGATCCGGGGTCGGAATGGAATTCCGACAATTTTTGTAGCTTCGTTATGTGATTTTGGATATGTCTGCAAATTTTCAGATCATTCGGACATCGTTTGATCGTGTTTTGGATTGAATGTTAGTTTTGAAAGTTTTTAAGAAATTTAGGCTTGAATCCGTGGGTAATTGGTGATTTTGATGTTTAGGATGGTGTTTTTATGATTGGAACAAGTTCGAATAAGGAATTAGGATGTGTTGGTGTGTTTGGATGAGGTCCCGGGGGCCTCGAGGTGTTTTCGGATGGCCAAACGGGAGAAAATGTGGAAAAATTGCAGGGAAGTGTTCTGGTTCTGTTGTTTTCGCTCCTGCGGAAATGGGGGCGCAGGAGCGAGTCCGCAGAAGCGGACGAGGAGGCGCAGGAGCGCTTGTTTTCGCAGAAGCGGAAATATGTCCGGCGAGGCGGCGTCGCGAGGAGCGAAGGGCAGACCGCGAGCGGTCGAGAGGCGCATAGGCGAGTCCGCTGGAGCGGACTCTTGGTCGCGAAAGCGGAACATTCTGCAGGAGCGGAAGACCTTCCGCAGAAGCGGACCCGCAAAAACGGTCCATGTATCGCAGAAGCGAAAATCGCAGTGAGTTAAGTGTATCAGAGGTTAGAAAATTTCAGAAACATTTCACACATTTGGGTCTCGGCTTTAGAGGCGATTTGGGCGATTTTGAAGAGAAATTCAAGGGAAATCATCGGGTAAGCAACTATGGACTTAAACTATGATTAGTATTGGTATTATTATGCAATTATATCATGAAAATGGAAGAATTTGGGGTGATTCATGGAAGATTTAACCCTAGGCTTGAACTTTAGAAAATCAAGGTTTTGAATGAGCAAATGGAGTTCGAATTTGGTAAAATTGATATGCTTAGACTCGTATTGAGATGAGGGTTCCGAATATGTGACTTTCGTAATTTTTCGAGAAGCGTACCGAAAGTCGGGTTTTACCAACTTGGTGTATTTATGCGAATTTCATGTAAATTGTAATGGGTTATGATTCTTTGACCCGTATTTGATATAATTATTGTGGTTTGACTAGATTCTACGCACGAGGAGCTAAATTCAAAGGAAAAGGCATCGCGGACGAGTCTACGATCGGCTAGAGGTGAGTAGTTTGTGTATATGGTAGCCTGAGGGTTCGAAACCCCGGCTTAGCACATTGTGACGCTAGTAGGGCGTGGCTCGCACACCGTGGCAGGTGCGGGATTGATTGTGACTAGGGATTGAGACTTGGTCCATCCCGGAAAGGAATAATATGTTATTAGTGTTGGAAATACACTGTATTTGATATAATTGTGGGTTGTAAGCCTTGTTTGGGGCCTTGTGCCGATCTGTAGCGTCCTTAGAGGACAATATTTATGTGATAGCTATAATTGCTTAAATCACTGATCTCAGTCCTGGAAATTGAAATCACACTTTTTGAAATGCTAAGTCACTGGCTTGTTTGCAAATTTAATAAAGTTAAAAGTATTTTTCATAAATTATGAACCGGAAACTGGAATTAAGAAAAATGAACTGTTTTGTGACTTATTTGCTTATTGTGGACTGAGCATGGGATCGGCCTGCACGCCGCAGTGGTTGATATGAGGATCGGGCTGCACGCCGCAACAGTATTGCGCTTGGGCTGTAGGAGCCCCTCCGGAGTCTGTACACACCCCCGGTGAGCGCCGTCGACGTTAAATTGGATCGGGCTACACGCCGTAGCGGTTATGTGCATTGCATTGCATCTTTATTTGTTGAATTACTCTGTGGTAGCTAAATTGTACTGTTGATGCTAGTTCGTAGGAGATTCGGACTGTAGTGTAGCTTCGTATTGTGGTATTCTGTGGATTTCATATTTTCAGCTACTTGTATATATTTATTACTCACTGAGTACTTAGTACTCACCTCTACTCCTTGCACCTTTTGTGTGCAGACTCAGGTACTCAGGAGCAGTAGACAGGCATTTCCAGCGTTTGCAGTGTCATATCGAGTTGCTGAGGTAGCTGCCTACGTTCGCAGAACCTAGCTTCTCCTCTCCTTTTCCAGTTGTTATTTGTATTTTGTATTCAGATTTGAGTATTTCTATACGGTACTCTCTATTCCTGTTGGGTTTTGTTAGAGGCTCTAGACTTGTGACTCCAGATCTTTGGGAGTGTCAGTATTTCGTTCATTATTATTATTATTGGAGTTCTTAAACTCATATATTCTTCTTGGGTTGTCCATTTGGGACTCGTATTAGATGAAATCAGTAATTGTTGGTCTAACTAGCCTAGCTTGATTGTTGGGCGCCAGTAGTATCAATTTCTGCAAATGAGATGTCTTAAGGGAAGACGTTATTCTTGTTAAGAAAATAGACCTTAAGCCTAAGTCAACCCCAAATATCACTAATGAGATGAGGAATACCCAAGACCATATAAGAGGACATCAGCCAATATCCTCAACCAATGTAAGACTCTAACACCCTCTCCCTCTCATATGCACAGGCCTAGACATTTGGAGAGTGGAAAACATTAAATGAAGCCCAACATTGAGTAGACCAAAAAAAAAAGGGATAGGCATGGGCCTAATAAAAAAGAAAGTAGACGTTGGGCCTAACTCAGTCCCAAAAGCTAGCTCATGAGGTAAGAATTGCCAAAGATCATATAAAGAGACAACAACCTATACCATCAACGAATGTGGGACTCTAATAAATCTCTTCCATCCGGTTTGAATCTCTGAGAAAAGATTTACTGAACAAATGCAGTAAAAGAGATAAAGAAAATAGTTAAGTTAAAAAAGAAAAAGGAAAACAAAATGAGGTAAAGAGAATTTAGTTTTGAGCAGAGAGCAAGAATTTAAAGATTATGTAATGACTGCACACAAGCTCAACACATCCGTTGACCTCAGATAGCATTTGACCAGTCATTAATGGGTTGGCACTTTTGTATCCTCTTCACTAGTATTAGCTCAAGGAACTTGAGCACATACACAAGTTCTTTTAATCACCGAAAAATCCCCTAGTGCCTGGCGCACTATTAAAACTCGGTGGATAATGGACTCGTTTCACCAAATTAAATAACAGGCCCTATGGTAGGGTTCGATACCGTGACATGCGACTAACCCACACATCACATCCTGCACTTGTACCACTAGTACAATGTCATTCAGCCATCAGTTCACTGCATCAGATTAAGAACCATATGTCCTAAAGTTTAAACCGTGTACAGTGAATTCATTATTGCCTTGGTGGCTGTGTCAAAATCGGTGTCTTCTTTCCCAGAGTTCCCCATTTGGGCGGAGGAACGTAGGAGGTGGAAACACTCTGTAGAAGTTTGAATAGCTTACAAGTGATGAGAATGGTCAGGACAGATTGGCTTACAAGTTGAAATACTCTGTAGAAGTTTGAATAGCTTAAGCATTTCTATAACCTATAAAAAAAAAGATTTTAAGCCACTCAACCAAGACAAGCTAGCATAGCAGACCATCTGGTGAGCTAATGGAAGACCATCCCAACTAGTACTTGGTGGATTTTATTCATAAAGAGAAAGACACCAAAGATGTATGAGGGCAGGATAGATTCCAACCTTCGTGGTCGGTACAACTGCATAATTTTACTGGATTTTTCGTGTAGGTTGGTATATGTAAATGATATAGACACACTCCTAGTTTTATCAATTCCTTACAAGCTTAAAGAAGGAAAACTTCATCAAAGGCATATCTCTCAGCACCACCTTGCCATAAAATCTGTCTTATTAATGAAATTATGAATCTGTGCCCGTCTATAGCAACTCGGCACAAGGAAATGCAGGATATCTTACTTATCAAAAAAATGCAGGATATCTTAGTTCCTTCAGGTGCTGTTGCTTTCTAGACTTTAGACAGGATGGACAACAGTTAATCAGTTAAATGTGTTTATCCATAGCAGACATTAGATAATCAAATACCAAATAAAGAAAAATTTCAATCAATTACCTCCTTTCTATATCGATTGCCCATGAAGAAGAGCAAGGAATTCCGATTTTCAATGCCAATATCCCCAGTATATGTATTGATCCGATGTGAGTAGGGCAAGATGACATCCTTAACAAGTGATGCTTGATTACGAGCCAATCTTCCAAAATCAGAAACTAACAGCACCCCGTTCTTCACCCTATCCACAACCTTGTATAAAGCATTAGGATCCTGGCATATAAATACATGATCCCAGCCATTGTTCCTTTTCCAGTACTCCTGCTGCTCCAACCATTCGATTAAAGACTCCTGCAACATGAACCATGCCATCACATGCCATTTTTATGCAAGAATTCATTTCTAAACAAAAAAGTTATGAACAGAAGCAAATGCATTTATGGATTTAGGAAGCATGAGGAGACCAAAATTCTCTCTCTCCTTCTTCTTTTTGTTTTAATGACTACAATGTTGTCCAACCCAACTTGTGCACATCTCGACTAGGGTGTATTAGTCTATGTTTCCCAAAATGGACATGTTAGAAGCTCAACCAGGATAGATCATTTAAAACACAATGTATTGATTATAGCTAAATTAACAAGTACGGACTAACAACACAATTTATGACAGAAAAAAGATGAAAACTTTAACTGGAAAACACAAAACAAGGCAATTCCAGAAGCCCGAATAATGAAAAAACCAAACAAATAGGCATGTAAGGGATCAAGTAAGCTGCATTAAACTCAAAAGAAATGCTTGCACCCTGTTGCTACAATTGACAACATTTTGATAATTTTCACATCTGACAAACTATAAGTTAAAAATATACAAGATCAAAACTTTAACTTGATGACACCACAATCCAAGAAAATCTCGCAAAAGAGTCCGAGAAATGCGATCACATTAACCCCAATTGGAAAAAAAAACTTCCACAGCAAATAAGCAGTGAATTCCCACCTGCATCTCCTCATCACTGTACACAGGCCTATCCCCGGGTGGAACAACAGTACCAGGTCGAATCGGATTCGCCACAAGGCTCAACGACGAGAAGAAGGGGACGTAAAAAAGATCAGCTTCCTCAGGGTCCAAAACCCGAGTCACGGCCGAGTCACCCCGTTCTCGACTCGGCCGGTTCAGGTCAGAAAACAAGTACCACTCAGCAGAATGCTGATTCCCAGGATACTTAAGCAAAGAATCATCACTCTGTTTCTCACCTCCCCTTGCTAATGCATAGCTTTCAATAACCCCATATGTAAACTTCCTAGGCAGATCATACATATATACTTTCACGGGTGGAAAATTCTGGCCATTTTTTTCTCCGAAACCAAATAAAGAATTTCTTGTAGTGGAATTGTTTGGTGGGTTAGGGAAGATGAAGGTGTTGAAGAAAACATATAAAGCTAAGATAGAGAACAAAGTGGTGGCAAGTGTAAGAGTAGTGGGTTTGAGATTTAATTTTCTAGGGGGCATTTTGTTGTTGAGATTTGGGGTTAGGGATTTGGGAGAGGGCGAAGAAGATGGAGAGGGTAGTGGCGGTGATCTGAGTTTGGGTCTTGGATTCATTGATTATTCACAACAAGCTCAGAGGCTTTGGTGGTGGAACCATGCGACATGGGAAATTTGTAATTTTCTTTTCAGAATGGAAAATTATAGACATAACTTTGTTTTTCTTTTTTCTTTTCGGTCAGGTTTACCAATATTTGTGATACTACTAATATTTTGTTCATTATTCTCTTGTTCGTATAAAATGTCTAATTTATTTTTAGCATACTATAAATTATTCTTAATTAAATATTTAATGTGAGAAGTAAGAAAAACTTTTTAGGGATATGTACAGGGTTTATTTTGTAAAAACAAATTGAATTCTTTCTTGATTATATAACTAGACACTTATTTTGAACCAAAATAAAAAAGCAAAATTGACACTTATTTTAAACCGGATGGAGTATTTTAATTGATATTGAAAAACTTGCTTAATAGTATTTCAAGGGAATTAAAGATTTTAATTCACAATTTTTTTTCAGCTTCTAACTCCAAACACTCCTATGTTCTTCTTCAACTTATTTTTGCCCAAATCTATCTATATAGAATAACACAAGCAAAACTATAATAGAATGCCAAGTGGAATAACCACAATTTGACATATGTCAAATTTTAAGACAAATCTCCAACATAGTTAGAGTTCAAATTTAATTTAAACTACAAATCAGGGAAATGAACTTGCAACGTAGGAATTTCATAAGAATTGTATACTTCCTCCAATATTTTTACAGTTACTGTATTATACTTGGAAATTACAAAAAGAAAAAAATAACTCCCACTTTTTTTGTTGGCCGTTTTCTAATAAAAACTACCCACTCGAACTTGCCAATTATTTTTGTAAAGAAAAAAGAAAACTTAAAACAAAGAAAACAATGTCCTAAACCTCACGATTGATCGTGTCCTGAACGTGGGCTTACCACAAAAATCTCTATTTCATCTACATCTCCCGTATTTGTTAATTTGTGTGCTTTATTGTTTCAAATCCTTTTCAAACCCTTATTTTATCTACTCATCTAATTACTACAACAGCTTTACAAATATGGCTACACAAGTTCATAAAATCAGACAAATTTCAAGCAACTCGATGCAATTGAATCAAGTTAGAGTCGTTCGAATTTGGGAAATTCTGGATCGATTCAAGCGTGAAATATCATATTCCATGTAATTGGTTATACATGATTCAAAGGTAACATATTCATCTTACATATAGTTTTAAAGTTCCACTTCTCTGAAGTATTTTTGTTTCTGAAATTAAAATAGGATTAACAATTCTATATAAATTACCGGAAAATCAATATTTTTTCCGTATTCTAAAGTATTTGCTAAGACTTCTATAAACTTTCTTTTTCCCCGTAGAATCAATTGTCTAAGAAGTTGCTCCAGTAATTCTAATTCAATATAAATTATTCTTTAAGTGATATGGAATGAACTATAACAACTATTATCATTCAAGCACAATTGTCCCAGTAGTTTTTAAAAATTTTGAGTTTATTGAGAAGGATTTTTTTACGCTTATAACGATTATAACTTGGGACATACAATTAAGGTGGAAACAAAAGTAAATCCATCGTCACTCAAATTGCAAAGATTGGTATATTGTAATAATATTTAGAGTCCATTATATTTGACATGTATAGTGCAAATAATATTTTACTTTAACCAAGTTAAAAAAAATATTATTTGACTAAAATTATAGTTCTGAGAATATAAACTGATGTCCAAACTTGTACATGGTGGTTAAATTAAATTATTACTAATTGTGGTTGTAAACGCGTGATTTTTGACCCTCCCCGAGATTTTTTATATTTTTAGCGTAAAATATTTAGTTTAGGCCTAATATAGCTATCTTAGCTAATTTTGACTCTTTTACTTTACTTTTACCTTAAAATGAAAAATAACAAAAATATAGTTTTATTAATGTTTCGTAGTCATTTTTAAATTTGAAAAATATAAAAATAGTACTTTATATTTTTATCTTTTTTATAAAAATGAAAATAATAAAAAAATAGTTTCATTAATATTTTGTAGTTATTTTAAACTTGAAAAATATAAAAACAAATAGTTTTAATTATGAGTATTATAGTTATTTTGGTTACCTAGGATTAATTAAATAACGCCATTCTCGGTTCCGGGCGAAGAATAATATTCGGGTTCAAACTACCCGGTTTTATAATTTTCGGACATAGCCCGTAATAACCCGACACTACACTAAGGGGAGGGATGGGAGAATGATTAAAAAAATAAAAAGAGAATAAAAAACAAAAAAAGAAAAGACAAAGAAGGGAACACGGCAAAGTGGGGGGCAAAAGGAATTGGTTGCTGCTAATTTTAAAAGTTAAAGAAAACAATAAGATGTGGGATTAGAATATAAAAATAGAGAGAAGAGGAGATTACACGGGAGGGGGGTCTTCTGGGATTTGAAAAAAGAAAAACGAAACAGGGGGCCAGAGGGGGCTCACGTGAAGGGGACTTACGGAGTTTTAAAATGAAAAAAGGAGAGGAAGGCATACATATACAGAGAGGGGGGGGGGATACAAAAGGAAGGGAGATGGGCACTAGGCTTCGAAAATAAAAACTGAAGAAGACAGAGGACGGGCAGCACCTTCTTGGACGAAAAGAACGGAAAGAAAACCTACTGTCCCTTCCGTCGACCACCAGTCGGCCAACACCATCACCAACCTCACGTCCAAATGATCCTTTTCTGCTTCGTCTTCTCGTATTAATCTGCTGCGTCGCAAAAACCAGCAACAACAGTCATCACCAGCTCGATCTCTAGAATAGCCGCTGGGAGCTTCATCTGCTGGTCATCATCCATCGTTGGCTTCAGCTTCTTCCCGTCCACAATATCTCGCCGGAAATAGTAGTACACACACATATACCAGCATGTCAGAAAATCTCAAAAAATGGCCTCACATTTCGCGTCCATTGTTGCCTCAACCTGAAACCAGTCCCAAACTGATACACAAAGAATTTTTTTACGTTCGAGTTTGAGGGCTCGCCAAGTTCGAGGTTCCGACGTGGTCTTGGTGATTGATCTGTTCGTGTTCAGCTTCATTGGCTCAATCTTCTTTGTAAATGGCATGGGTCACTTTGCTAAACTGAAAGCTGTAAAAGGTTCGTTTTTTTGTTGTTCTAATTAATCTGCGGGTTGTTATTAATCCTTGATTGCTTTACTTTAATTGTTGTTTGAGCTACATATAATCTATCCTCCAGTTCTTGGTATTTTATCCCGTTATCTTCACTGTTGGAACGATCTAGTAGCCTTACTTTGAGTAGGTGGATATTGGCCCATGTTATTCTTGTCAATATATAAGATATTTTTGAGATTCTAAAACAAAAGTGAATAAATTCCAAATGCCACCAGGACATTATTATGTATTTTGAGTGATATATAACTTGCCTACATCAATCTTAATGATTCCATACCTTTGGTTAAAATTCGTAAGCTTACTCAGTTACTGATGTTTCTCTATAAAGGTATTCTGTATAGAATTGTAAAAGTAAATGGATTCATGTAAGTCAAACAAGGATAAATAAATCATTATGGCCCTCGTTGTAATTAGATTTAACTTAACCATAGAATTCGGGATGGGTTATTTAGCAAATTTCACGGCCTTTCTCAAAATAATAGCACGTTAGTCGCCTTAGGCGCACTCTGTAATAACTTTACTTTCCTAAACACGGGTGCACATTTATGTGACCCAAATCCAAATTTCAACGAAGTCGAAAATCACGGGTACATTGATTGTGACGTGATTTGAGATGCATTTTTACGACGTTGCAATTTTTGTTAAAATAATAATAATAATGTTAAAAGCGGTCAAAGGTTAAAATTTGCACATAAGGTAAAGCATGTTATAAATCAGATAAATAAGCCGAATACAACAGTTGAGCGACCGTGCTAGAACCACGGAACTCGGGAATGCCTAACACCTTCTCCCGGGATTAACAGAATTCCTTATCCAGGTTTCTAGTTTCGCAGACCGTATTACAGAGTCATAAATTTCCTCGGTTCGGGATTAAACCGGTGACTTGGGACACCATTATTTTCCAAGTGGCGACTCCGAATTAAATAAATTGATCCCATCTCGATTGTCCTTCAATTGGAAAAACTCCCTCGCATTCCCGCGGGTGCGTAAAAAGGAGGTGTGACAATGCCGACCCCTACATTATTGTTTTCACCAATACATTTGTTATCATGAACATGTGCATTTTGTGAGCTAGACATGTTTCAGCCTGAGAATCAAAAAATTCCTTACAAGAAAAAGTGTAAAAATAACGTGTGTAATGAGAATCAGTAAAGAAACAATGCCGAAAAGCTTTCTCTCTTCACCCCCGGGGATGTGCTTACTGGTTGAGACTCCCCTTTTCTGATAGTGTCAATACCAAAAATAATAAAAGAGGGAGGATAAGTTACAAAGCCGGACGATCCCGCGGGTCCCCGGTACGTAGCCCCCTCCTCAATCCGAGTTGTCTGCTCGGGTACACGGTCTAGTACCATTGAAAACATCGGGATATTGAGCCTAGATTTAGGACGTTTATTTGCATCATATCTGACTTAGGGGACTCAACACAGGGGTTGGGTCCGTCTAGGACAGGTGACCCGGTAATCAAAAGACCGAGCATGTTATATGTTGCATTTATTTGTTCTAGATTATTACGGGCTAAATTCCTGAAAAACAAAAAGAGAGGAAATTTTAGAATAGAAAATATCGAAATGTCGACGAAACGTTGTCGAAGGTTTGAAAAGAAAATTTGAAAAATAGGTGGAACAATTTTGTTGAAATAATTGGTCAACTAATCTGACCGAACTACGCAGGTTTGATTCTCACCACTAGGTGAGATACGTAGGCAACCCTCATCGGGTTCAACCACCCCTTTAAAAAAAAATAAAAAAAATATGTGTTTAATTTTGTCAATAAAATCAAAGTGATGCCGTTTTTGCAAATAGCCGAATGTTCTGAAAGGATGCCGGAAGGCTGTTTTTGCAAAAATAGCCACTTTGAAATATTTTTAATAATTTACGGGCACAACCTTGAAATATTCCTTGTGGAAATGTTGCAAGGCCATAGCCGCAAAATCAAGTCCGGGTTCACACCCCGTTTGCAAAAATAACCAAAAAAATGTCAAATTTTTGATTTCGTTATAAATAAGTCGGGTGATGCTATTCTTGCTTAAAATAAGCCGAACGTCCTTCAAAAGACGCCGGAAGGCTGTTTTTGCAAGAATAGCCACTTTGGATTTTTTTTAAATAATTTTGGACACAGCCTTGAAATATTCCCTCGCGGAAATGTCGAAAGGTTGTATCCGCAAAAATCAAGTTTTGAGTCATCACTCAACTTTACAAAAATAACCACTTTATCAAACAAGCCATTACATGGCCGGAGTTTTGCTGAAATAGCCACATTTTTGCATTTTAACTTCCTCAGTCTTGTGTTGGCCTGTGTCGGTGCTGAACGATGCCCCATAGGCCCCAGGATAAAAATTTTTGAATTTGCATCTTCTTAAATAAAATTTTGCAAAAAGAGCCACTTTGTTTAAATAAGCCATTACATGGCCAATTTATGAAAAATAGTCTTGTGTCGGTTTATGGTGATGCCGAACGATGCCCCATGAGCCACAGGATAAAAAAAATTTCAAGTTTATCTTTCTTAAATAAATTTTGCAAAAAATAGTCGTTTTGTCAAATAAGCCATTATGTGGCCAATTTTGTAGAAATAGTCATAATTGACACCAAAAATATTCTTATTCTTGTAGAAATCTCCTACACAAGTTTATAGTTGGAGTCGGCTTCTATAATTTTCCTTCAAAGAAAAGAAAAAAAAATCAAATAAACATCTCTTTATTTCTTGCATTAATTTGCAAGAACTACGCTCGGTCTGATTCATGCGGGGTCATGATACGTAGGCAATCCACATAGGATTCGACCATTTCCATAACCAAAAAAAAATGAAAAAAAAAACTACAAAAGAAAAAAAAAAGGAAAAATGAAAAAACCACAAAAAGGGAAAAAGAAAAGAAAGATAGAAAAAAGAAGAATGATCAATAAGCGGGATACCTTAATGCTGACATGCTGGCTTCGTTTTGTTGTGTCCATTTTCAGAAAGTTGGTTGGTTGTGGTTCTAAAATAACTCTTCCTTATAAGACAAAGTCAGAGGACAATGGCAGATAATCTCAAGACTGAGTGGGTTGATACCGATACCCGACAACAGCTGGTTGAACGGAACCACGGGTTAGTAGAAGAAGTCAAGATATTGAGACAACATGTGGCTGATATGTATCGGGCGTGGATGGATGGAAAAGCACCACCCCCGCCACCACCTAGCTTCCTGGACTCTGTCCTTACCCGTACACTGAACCCGATGCCAGATGATCCTTCGATGCCAAATATACCTGCCTATCTCAGCCTTTCCAGCCGCTCGAGTAGCTCGATTACTCGTCCCCCAGCTATGCTTTCCCAACACTACTTCCGTCCCCAACACCACTACTCTCCCCAAGGCACCCAAAATCGTACTTCACCTTCCAGGTACCCAGTTCCACAAAAAGCCTACCAACCCCCACAAACACACCGGAAACCCCCTGGGTCAGGTTTCAAGCCAAATAAGGCGTTTAGGGAGGAGATGTTGCTGAAGCGAGAAAAGGCTTTCACCCCTATCGGAGGATCTTATGCGAGTCTGTTCGAAAGGTTAAATCATGCTGGCTTGATTAAGCCGCTCGCCGAATATACTCCCGATCCACGTGCAAGAAGCTTCGATCCTACTGCACAATGTGCATACCATTCCAATGTCAGAGGGCACGATATTGAGAGTTGTCATACCTTGAAAAAGGAAATAGAAAGAATGATTCAAAAAGGATGGTTGATTGTGATCAATGACGATGACAGGGAGCACACGAATCCTCTGGGGGGTATATTGACTGAAGCTAAAAATGTTGAAGCAGATGGAAGCCTCAGCAATATTGATGCAGAACTTAGTGGCTAAAATGTTGTGCCTGGTAATTGGGAAGACACTCCATCTTTTGGTGAGCTAGATGGAGCTTTGGTGGTTCGTTTTGTTGTCATTTATGTTGTCCGAGTTATTTTCAGGGTTATCTTGTGGTCAAACTCTTTTGTCCTAGCAGTTTGCTTTGGTCTTGCCCAGTTTTGTTTCAGGGCTGTACTCTAGTTTGTTTTGCTTGTTTAGTCATTGAACCATTTCGTCATTAGTTTAATGAAACTTTCGGTCTTTTGTTACTTCCGGTCATTTTTATTTGTTTAGTTCTTTTTACCCTTTAGGTTTGTCTTGTGTTCAAACGCCGAATCTAGTGACACGACATGCGCGCACATAATTGTGGCTTAATTCTAAAAGTTAATCATGAAGCAATTGGAAGATGATCGGGTCATTTAAAGGAAATAAAAACAATTTGAGATTATTTGGATCCCGAGTCATGTGAAACCGGGGCAACTAAAAAGGAAACAGTTAAAGGCAAGATGGCCAAATCGAAGTGGGGTCATTCACAATAATGAGAGTGTTGTCCAACTGTGCTTTAAAGATATGACGAATGTTAATTGTGTTGTTTACACTTGGCATGTTTTGAAGATTGGAATGACGAAGGCATTTTGTTCTGCTATCTAAACAATTTATCCATCGTCAACCCTTTGAGCCTTATTTTAAATTCTTTCATCCCCTCCTTCGGAATTAGTTGCAAAGACTAGAAACACAAGTTTGAAAGGCAGCAGAAGACAGGGATAAAGAAAAAGTAAAGAAAAAGAAAAACAACAAAAAGAGATAAAGAAAAGAAAAAGAAAAATGTATGAAAAAAAAAGAAACTTGAAAAAAGGAATTGGGAACTACGTTTGACCTGATTCCTCAAAGAGGATACGTAGGCGCTTCACAGCTCGGTCATAGTGTAAATAAAGAAATAAAAATCCCCAAGCTAGAAACTGGGGCAATAAAAGTTGTGTTTATAAAGGAAGATGTAGACTCCGAAGGTTGTAATTTTGAACCCATTTTGTTTTGTGTCGAGCCTTTAATACCATTTCTTTCTAGCCTTATCCAAATCCACATTACGGTCCAAAGAAAGACCTTTTGACCAATCTTTAAAAGAGGCCAAGTCGGGCAAATGAGAGAAGTCTTATCAGAACATAACACTCTGATTCCCATCAGAAAAGACTCAGATCTGCAGCAGCAGAAAATAGGAGAGTCTTAGCAGTAACACCACCAATCCCCAGCGGAAAAGTAACACAAATGAGAGAGTCTTAGCGGTGAAAACCTTCACGGGCACCATAAGGCGATGAAAGCTGAGAGAAAACCGAAATGAGAGAGGCTTGGTAGTGAAAACCCCTCAGGCACTACAAGTCGAACGAAGGTTGGAAATGAGATAGGAAAGCCCCGGGAGAAGATTACAAAAGGCGGTTTAACGACGGATGGTAGGCTATATGTGCATGTCATGTCCATTAGAGTTGGTATCCACATTTGATAGGGTTATTTTATAATTTTTTCTTCTTAGAGAGTCGTCCTTATTTTTTGTCTTTTATTCTGTTTCCTTTCATAAAAAATTCCCCGATAGAGTCTGTTTGTAAGAAATGACTTCAAAATTTTCCATCAGCTTTCCAATTATGCAAGACGGAATTTGATTGGTACACCCAAGTGGTATAAGTGAGGAGGGATTAAGCGCAAAGCCGGTGTCCAGAAGGATATTCCCCAGCAATAGGAAATCGACAAAGGGGTGGATCGGTGTGAAAAGGATATCTCAATGAAGGTTAATGACCTCGAGGCCAAGGCCAATGAGACTCAAAGGTCGGGAAATGCCCATTCCTTAGATATGCCGCCAAAGAAGGGGAGATATCCCCGGCAGAAAGGTATTTTCAGTGACAAGGGTGAACAAAGAAAATGGTTCACCAGTAAAACATGCAAGGTCTTCACGAAGGGTCACTATTATAGGAATTCGGGTGGTCAGTGGAAAACCACGTGGAAAAGTTCGCGAATAAAGAGTCGTCAAGGAAGGCGGGGAAGCAAGAAAGGAGAAAACTATCCCCAGCATGAATATCATCAAATGATAACATCCCGGCAGGGTCTGACAACGAAACGCAGAGCAGGGAAAGAGGAGGAGAACCATCCCCAGCAGGAGCACCACAACCAGCCACCACATTTTAAAACTAACCGATTTTTCTTTGATTTGAAACAGGAAAAAGAGGGGTTGTTGGCAGAAAAGCATGCCACGAAGAAGATTCTCAAACTGGGGCAGAAAATTTTCTCCCGTTGCGAAAATTTTCTCGAAACCAAATACCCGGTTGGGGAAAGAAGCCAGATAACGCGAGGAAATGATCTTTGAACCCGATTATCCCCGACAGCTTTGAAAGAAAGAAAACAACAAGCTATGATAGAGGAAATTACACCCCCAGCAGACAGGACAAAATGAGGAAGCTTGCGTTCAGAAAGGCAAGAAGCCGGTATCATCCCCCAGCAGTTCTCAGAAAAATGAAACACTGATTTCGAGATTTCCCCGGCAACATTATATCCTACAAGTTTTTCGAGGGAGCGAAGCACGAGCCCCGAAGGAGTTTTGGAAAGAGGAAGAAGGAAAAGGGATCCCCAGACAGGACAATCCTCAGCTAATGACATTTCAATTCCCCGCGATCCTAAGAGACAATAAAAGGTTTTGAAGGAAGTAGAAAAGGAGGAAATAGAGAAGATTTTCCCGGCAGCATCATCCCTAGCAGGTAAGTAAACAATTCCAAAGATATCCCCAGCAGTCAAGGGAAAAATAACACGACCTAGGAGGAAAGCAATTCCGAAACAAGGTAATTCAGAAGAAAGGATGAGATAGAGTTAGTGAATTTATAATTGAAGTCAGGGAGCTCGCCTGAAGAATGGAGTGGCAATTTATTTTGAAGTGGTAGTTGAAGTTAGGGAACCCGCCTGGAGAATGGAGTGGCGATTTATTTTGAAGTAGTAGTTGAAGTCAGGGAGCCCGCCTGAAGAATGGAGTGGCGATTTAGTTTTGAGTTGTAGTTGAAGTCAGGGAGCCCGCCTGAAGAATGGAGTGGCGATTTAGTTTTGAAGTTATAGTTGAAGTCAGGGAGCCCGCCTGAAGAATGGAGTGGCGATTTAGTTTTGAAGTTGTAATTGAAGTCGGGGAGCCCGCCTGAAGAATGGAGTGGCGATTTTATTTTGAAGTTGTAGTTGAAGTCGGGGAGCCCGCTTGAAGAATGGAGTGGCGACTTATTTTGAAGTTGGTTGAGGAAAGGGAGCCCGCCTGAAGAATGGAGTGGCGATTTAGTTTTGAAGTTGTAGTTGAAGTCGGGGAGCCCGCCTGAAGAATGGAGTGGCGATTTAGTTTTTGAAGTTATAGTTACATATAGTTTAATAGGAAGTGAAAAACAACAATTAGAGGTTTTAGATGAAAGCAACAAGAAGAAGGAAGCAACAATTGGAAGGTTTCAAGTAAGACATCAATTTAGACCTAGTCTGAGGAATTATCTCCTAGCGTCAAAATCTTAGTCTGATGAATCTTTCTCCTAAGACATCAAAATCTTAGTCTGATGAATTTTTCTCCTAAGATATCAAAATCTTAGTCTGATGAATTTTTCTCCTAAGATATCAAAATCTCAGTCCGATGAATTTTTCTCCTGAGATCACAACAATTTAGACCTAGTCTGAGGAATTATCTCCTAGCGTCAAAATCTTAGTCTGATGAATCTTTCTCCTAAGACATCAAAATCTTAGTCTGATGAATTTTTCTCCTAAGACATCAAAATCTCAGTCTGATGAATCTTTCTCCTGAGATCACAATGATTTAGACCTAGTCTGATGAATCTTTCTCCTAAGACATCAAAATCTCAGTCCGATGAATCTTTCTCCTGAGATGTTAATCATTCGATCTATACATTTCAAGTTTTGGTAATCAGGTGCCGACTTGAAGAAGGGAATGGCAATTTATGATTAGAGTTTGTTGTTAAAGTCAGAAGCCCGCCAGAAAAGCAGAACGACGTCTCAGTTTCCAAGATTTGATAAGGATAGTGAACAATCTAAAAGTGGTAGAGTGTAACGGAAATCCCCAGCATGAATCAGAAGGAAGGCGACAAGGATCAGAAAAGATAGATTCAGACTTCGAAGGAGAATAGCTCGAAGATCACAAGTCAGGGAATTCACTTTGGAGTGTAATGCAAGTTAGCAACAAAAGAAGCTGGCGACCAGAATGCGAGTCAACAATCCGAGATGATCAACAGAAGTTAGTCACAATGAAAAAGGCAAGGTGTTAATCCAAATGCAGAAGTTGATGAAAGATGTGGTGTGCTCAAGAGATGGCCGAGGTCACAAGCACTGCATACCTGGTCTTGATCCGAAAAGCAGCACTGCAACTAGCAAGTATCAAGGTTCAAATTTAGAGTCCGCATGAAGCACCAACCAATACTCAAGATCAAGCTTCGGAAGACTTATAGATAGGAATCTTGTAACTAGTAGCTGATAGGCTTAGTTAGTCTTTCTCATGTTTTGATTTTTGATGTAATAGCAGGACCACGGACCGGAACTTCGATGGAACGGAACCTCGACGGAACGACACCTCGGCTGGCTCTCCACCTCGGTATACCCCTTCCTCACTCACTTTCGAACTACACATGGCCTGATTCCTTTATAGCCAAGGATATGTAGGCAGCTCAGATACAAGGGCTCGGTCACATTCCTCTTCTTTTAGTTTAGTCCCTCGAATAAGGGTCGGGTCAAAAACACTTGTCTAGTCGTTCTTTATCTGAAAACTCTTTGTGTTTTCAGTCAAAGAGGGGCGGCAGCTGTAAACGCGTGATTTTTGACCCTCCCCGAGATTTTTTATATTTTTAGCGTAAAATATTTAGTTTAGGCCTAATATAGCTATCTTAGCTAATTTTGACTCTTTTACTTTACTTTTACCTTAAAATGAAAAATAACAAAAATATAGTTTTATTAATGTTTCGTAGTCATTTTTAAATTTGAAAAATATAAAAATAGTACTTTATATTTTTATCTTTTTTATAAAAATGAAAATAATAAAAAAATAGTTTCATTAATATTTTGTAGTTATTTTAAACTTGAAAAATATAAAAACAAATAGTTTTAATTATGAGTATTATAGTTATTTTGGTTACCTAGGATTAATTAAATAACGCCATTCTCGGTTCCGGACGAAGAATAATATTCGGGTTCAAACTACCCGGTTTTATAATTTTCGGACATAGCCCGTAATAACCCGACACTACACTAAGGGGGAGGGATGGGAGAATGATTAAAAAATAAAAAGAGAATAAAAAACAAAAAAAGAAAAGACAAAGAAGGGAACACGGCAAAGTGGGGGGCAAAAGGAATTGGTTGCTGCTAATTTTAAAAGTTAAAGAAAACAATAAGATGTGGGATTAGAATATAAAAATAGAGAGAAGAGGAGATTACACGGGAGGGGGGTCTTCTGGGATTTGAAAAAAGAAAAACGAAACAGGGGGCCAGAGGGGGCTCACGTGAAGGGGACTTACGAGTTTTAAAATGAAAAAAGGAGAGGAAGGCATACATATACAGAGAGGGGGGGGGGATACAAAAGGAAGGGAGATGGGCACTAGGCTTCGAAAATAAAAACTGAAGAAGACAGAGGACGGGCAGCACCTTCTTGGACGAAAAGAACGGAAAGAAAACCTACTGTCCCTTCCGTCGACCACCAGTCGGCCAACACCATCACCAACCTCACGTCCAAACGATCCTTTTCTGCTTCGTCTTCTCGTATTAATCTGCTGCGTCGCAAAAACCAGCAACAACAGTCATCACCAGCTCGATCTCTAGAATAGCCGCTGGGAGCTTCATCTGCTGGTCATCATCCATCGTTGGCTTCAGCTTCTTCCCGTCCACAATATCTCGTCGGAAATAGTAGTACACACACATATACCAGCATGTCAGAAAATCTCAAAAAAATGGCCTCACATTTCGCGTCCATTGTTGCCTCAACCTGAAACCAGTCCCAAACTGATACACAAAGAATTTTTTTACGTTCGAGTTTGAGGGCTCGCCAAGTTCGAGGTTCCGACGTGGTCTTGGTGATTGATCTGTTCGTGTTCAGCTTCATTGGCTCGATCTTCTTTGTAAATGGCATGGGTCACTTTGCTAAACTGAAAGCTGTAAAAGGTTCGTTTTTTTTTGTTGTTCTAATTAATCTGCGGGTTGTTATTAATCCTTGATTGCTTTACTTTAATTGTTGTTTGAGCTACCTATAATCTATCCTCCAGTTCTTGGTATTTTATCCCGTTATCTTCACTGTTGGAACGATCTAGTAGCCTTACTTTGAGTAGGTGGATATTGGCCCATGTTATTCTTGTCAATATATAAGATATTTTTGAGATTCTAAAACAAAAGTGAATAAATTCCAAATGCCACCAGGACATTATTATGTATTTTGAGTGATATATAACTTGCCTACATCAATCTTAATGATTCCATACCTTTGGTTAAAATTCGTAAGCTTACTCAGTTACTGATGTTTCTCTATAAAGGTATTCTGTATAGAATTGTAAAAGTAAATGGATTCATGTAAGTCAAACAAGGATAAATAAATCATTATGGCCCTCGTTGTAATTAGATTTAACTTAACCATAGAATTCGGGATGGGTTATTTAGCAAATTTCACGGCCTTTCTCAAAATAATAGCACGTTAGTCGCCTTAGGCGCACTCTGTAATAACTTTACTTTCCTAAACACGGGTGCACATTTATGTGACCCAAATCCAAATTTCAACGAAGTCGAAATGTGTCGATAATCACGGGTACATTGATTGTGACGTGATTTGAGATGCATTTTTACGACGTTGCAATTTTTGTTAAAATAATAATAATAATGTTAAAAGCGGTCAAAGGTTAAAATTTGCACATAAGGTAAAGCATGTTATAAATCAGATAAATAAGCCGAATACAACAGTTGAGCGACCGTGCTAGAACCACGGAACTCGGGAATGCCTAACGCCTTCTCCCGGGTTAACAGAATTCCTTATCCGGATTTCTGGTTCGCGGACTGTAATACATAGTCAATCTTTTCCTCGATTCGGGATTCAACCGGTGACTTGGGACACCATAAATCTCCCAAGTGGCGACTCTGAATTAAATAAATAAATCCCGTTTTGATTGTCCTTTAATTGGAAAAACTCCTCCGCGCCCTCGCGGGTGCGTAAAAAGGAGGTGTGACAGTGGTTTTTTAGTTGAAAAAAATAAAATGCATGACATATAACTTGATCATTTGATAGGCAATGATGAGCGTGCAAACATACAAATTACCAAAGCTTACTTTGTAATTCACATGATGGGGAAACCTTTAATCAGTTATGTCCTCATTATGTCGGACTTAAAATTTATCTATATTGAATCTTTGTACTTAATAAGATTTATTATGTTTAAAATAAATATCTTACAAATATTAGATATGGTCTCCTTGCTTAGACTATTGGCTAAAGTATGTTATTAAGTTCTTCGGATGAATATACAAAAATTTGGCTTATATATGAAGTTTGTGTAGTACAACTATTCCTCTTTCTGTGAAGTTATGTGTATTTTCTTGTAATTCTTTTATTTTTATTAGGTGTTTTAAGGATTGATACAATTATGGGTAGTGGTTTGAGACTAAAAGGAGAGGACAAAGCCCTCTCCTTAAGCCAAGTGGCAGCCCGAAAAAAAGGCACATGGCATAATGAGTTGCTAATTAGTTATTTTAGTTAATAATTAGTTATTATTTTTTAATTTAAACATATATAAAAAACAAAAATAATTAAAAATAAAAAACTACCATATATATATAGTAATTGGTTACTTTATTTGAATTAATAAATATAGATATCTTATAATTAGTTATATAAAAAAACAAAAATATAAATATATATAAAAATAACCACCCATTTAATTCTATCTATATATTATTAAAAGGAGAGGACAAAGCCTTCTCCTTAAGTCGAGTGGCAGCTTGAAAAAAAAGTACATGGCATAATTAGTAAAAAGGAAATAGGTTCACATAAATTGAAACGGAGGGAGTATTATTTTTTAATATATAATAATAATAATAATTATTTTAAAAAAAATTGATGATTACATAAGTCCTTTTAATTTAATCAAAAATTTGTTCATTATAATTCAGACAATATTATTGTAAACAATAGACTAAAATTTAAAATAAAAATTATTTCAAAATAATTAGTTATTATTTTTTAATTTAAACATATATAAAAAACAATAATAATTAAAATAAAAAACTACCATATATATATAGTAATTGGTTACTTTATTTGAATTAATAAATATAGATATCTTATAATTAGTTATATAAAAAAACAAAAATATAAATTTATATAAAAATAACCACCCATTTAATTATATCTATATATTATTAAAAGGAGAGGACAAAACCTTCTCCTTAAACCGAGTGGCAGCCTGAAAAAAAAAGTATATGGCATAATTAGTTACTCCCTCCGTTTCAATTTATGTGAACTCATTTGACTGGGCACGGAGTTTAAGAAAAGTGAGAAGACTTTTAATCTTGTGGTGTAAAATGAGTCACCTTTATTTTGTGTGGCTATAAATTATTGCATAAAGGTAAATTGTTTTCAAATAAAGAAAGAAGTTATTCTTTTTGGCACGGACTAAAAAGGAAATAGGTTCATATAAATTGAAACGGAGGGAGTATTATTTTTAATATATAATAATAATAATAATAATAATAATAATAATAATAATAATTTTAAAAAAAATGATGACTACATAAGTCCTTTTAATTTAATCGAAACTTTGTTCATTATAATTCAGACAATATTATTGTAAACAATAGACTAAAATTTAAAATAAAAATTATTTCAACAGGATATATATAATAATAATAAAAAAAAATCGATGACAACATAAATCAGTTTAAGTTAATCAAAAATTTGTTCATTATAATTCAGACAATATTATTGTGAACAATAGACTAAAATTTAATATAAAAATTATTTCAACAGTAATAAATTACATATTTTCTCTTATATTATAAAAAGAAAGCGAGCAGATAAAAATAATAAACAAAGCAATATACTATTAAAAATTGGTATTAACAACGTAATAATACTAAACAATGGATAATGTAATAAAGAAAAATATATAACAAAAAAGTTATTAACCGCTATATAAGTATCTTTAATTTAATAGAGTTTTTATTATTGGGTATATCGTATTGACAAACAAGATAACAATTTAAATTTATTAAAGCAATACAGTTTAATAGGATCAAACAAGGCCGATCATAATTTATAATTTAATTAATATTTTTAATATTTACCGTGCATCGCACGGGTACGATCACTAGTGGAAAAGAGAAGGGAAGGAAGGGGAAAGTAAATGGTAAAGGTGAAAGAAAAGTGATGAAAGGACCAAAAGGAAATTATATTTTTGAATTACTTTTATAATGCTTTAATCGTTTTTTCTCTGATATTTTTCAGTTGTTGTATAATCATCTAATATTTCGAACAAATATTTTTTTATTCTTAAAATTTAAATTCGAGACTTCTGATTAAAGGGTGAATATATATTTTGTTATATATTTTCCATATCAACAATGTAGTGTTGAAGGAAGGCAGTATAATTCATATCATAGTGTTGAAGGAAATAATATAATTCATATCATACTGAGAGTAAGATTATTCTATAAGCTAAATATGGTAATATGAGTATATAACTCAATATATATCTCTATCCATAAAGGAAATAGTAAACAATTAAAGAAATCAGATGGTGCTTTCAGGTTTTATTAAGTATACAAGTATTCAACCGAAATGGTTGACAAATACAGTAAAACTTCTCTTTAATATTCGCGTTTGTTCCGATATTTTCTGAATGCTATAATAAAGTGTTAATATAATGAACATATATTATAACATAGCATAAACAATCGATTCCGAAAAAAACTCGACTTTATCGTGAATGACTGTTATATAGGGATGATAAGGCCTAGTTGTACTTACAACTTGGAGGAACAAAGGATTATCAATGCTTGCCGCAAATTGACTAGTAGCATGTTTGGCCAAGCTTTTTTTTGGCCAAAAGTGTTTTTTCTTTGGCCAAATGTACTTTTGGTCAAAAATTGAGTTGTTTGGCCAAATTTTTGGAAGGAAAAAAAGTGTTTTTGAGGAGAAGCAGAAGCAATTTTGGAGAAGCAGAAAAAAGTAGTTTCTTCCCAAAAGTACTTTTTTTGAAAAGTACTTTTGAAAAAAATACACTTAGAAGCAATTTTTTAAAGTTTGACCAAACACTAATTGTTATTCAGAAGTGCCACAAACTGCTTCTCACCAAAAGTAATTTTGATAAAAGCACCTTTGAAAAAATACACTTCTCAAAATAAGCTGATTTTTACAACTTGGCCAAATGCCAGGCACTGATAATCCTTAGGGAATTCGATGTTTTTGTTTGATGACCATAGTAGTGTCCAAATCAGCTCAAACGCATCTCGATTATTCTATCGGGTAACTGCTACACGGGAAAAAATCACATAGTGTTTAATGCTTCGTTCTTTACGTCTATTCTAAAATGGGACAACCAAATGTCTAGCTACATTAAGAAAGAGCTTTAGAGAAATAAATGATGCAGTATGGGTTCAGCATAGCACATAAATAATACCAACAGCAGAAATAAACGGCAGTATGGAGAAGAAAAACAGTCAAAATCCTTCACAAAATCCGCGCAATGAAGAAAAATGTCTCTCATTCACCAAATATACTTGAATCATTTTTAACAATAGTACTTTAATAATGTCGCAAATTTGAACATTGTGCGATGTTTACATCAATGCGGAGAAATGGAAAACTTGCAGGCAAGGTAACCAAGCATGGTTCTAGCCGGGGGGCCATTTCAGCTGTCTCCCGCCAAGTACGTGCAGGTGAAGATGGTATACAGATTGACCTATGAGAGAGAGAGAGAATTAGTAATTACTTCAGTAAGTACTTTCAAACTTCTTTTTGATTCCTAAAAGATGCAGAAAGAAAACTTTAGATGCATATGAGATGTAAATAGCATTGCATTCTCTTCATTGTTCATACAAAAAATTCCTCTTTTAGCATTCAGGCTCACATTTTTGGAGGGGAGTGGGGGGAGTATTTGAAGGGAGATAGACTTACATGCAGAGGCACCACTATTAATGACAACTCGAAAGCCATCGACAATGCCTTCTTTCTCAGCTACGATCTTGGCAGCATAAAGGAGGTTACCCAATATATCTTCATGTCTTTGTTCAGCCTTCAAAGATTGGAATAGAACCAGTTGCAAGACATCAATTACCAGAGGAAATGGGACGGAAATGAACATCAGCAAAATGGACTTTTTTCCGGATAACTGCTAAGTTGTTAACCTATAAAGTTGTTCACAGCCCCTAGATTCCACTCTTTCCCTAAATACTTCTATTCTTTACTCAGTAAAATCATCACTGCAAACTATACACACTTTTCACATACAAGTACTACAACTTTGTAATATCATCCAAAATATGTGTTTGCCTTGACCAATGGGGCTCTACAGAATCAATTATAGGGGCAAACGTCAGTACGAAAAGAGATATCAACTTGTGGAGATATTGTGGTCATCTATTTCTGCTGTGGGATAAACAGAATAGACTCTCACACCCCAAATTTTAGCAGAGAAAATTTGTGATTTGTGCTATACCAAAAGTCAAGATGCGCATTCCTTGAAAGTTGAAACTAGGCATGGAATGTGTGCTAGAATACATACCACAGCGATAATATTATCAGAAAAGTACATGAAGGAAAAAAAGCACCACCTTGCCAAGTTCTGTTAATCCATCCCTCAACTTCGGGATAACTAGAACATGAACGGGAGCTTGAGGATTGATATCGCGAAAAGCAAGAACCTTTTCATCCTCATATACTACAGAGGCAGGTATCTCCTTTGCAATGATTTTATCAAATCTGAATGCAGAAACAAATTAATCAGAATGCGGCGAGCCTAGATGATCATTCAGTCACCATGTATGACAGAAAGCATGCAAGTCCAACTGTGGATGTTCATGTCAAATTTACTACTATGAAATAAGAACTTAAGCAGCTCCTCTAATTAACCAAGATCAGTATAATCATTCTTTCTCAAGGAAGGCAATCATAAACAAACTATTCTCACAACAAACACTTGCCTTGTAAAATTCAAATGTCCAATTAACTTCAAATCTTTCCTTTTTTCTCTTTAAGATAGAAGTTGTTAGGTGATTTATAGTACAAAATGTATTAGATGGAACAGTTGGAGGCCAAATATGAGGTAACATCTTGAACAAAAGCTGAACGATGATATTTAATGAGAATTGAAGTAATTATTTTTTTGATAATGAATTATTCATTTGAAGAGTCAGAAAATCCGATTACTATCCAGATCACATCCTTCTCAAAAGTAGACATAGCTGTTGTTCTTAGAGATGCATTTTCAGTTATCATCTACCATAAGTAATCAGGAAATTTCATGGGAAACAAATAACAGATGTTGTAGCAATCAGCCTTTTTATTGTTGCTGACTGCTATGTTCGTAAAAAACCCTATGTACCAATGCATCTGATTCCTAAAATCCGAACTCCAGTTCTTGAGAAACCTATACACTGGGGAGGTTTTTGAAATGAGAAATGCAAGTGAAAAGATACCTATCCTAAAGACAAGCACAATACACAAAATGATGCAGAGTTCAAAATAATGGTATTGACTTACAATTTTTAGTGCCAACAACTTCGACGTTTTACTTAAAAGATAACTCTACAGTGTGATTCTTCTTCAATAATAATCTCCAGTAGTCAATAAAATTAAAGGACTTCTATTTCCATAAGCATAAGGAACACTTAAATGTAGTCAATCAGAAAGAGTGATACAAACACTGTTAATTTGTTTCAAGTTTTGACAATCCAAACTTATCGAGCAATAGAACTATCCACAGGAAAATAGTACATGGTTGGAGCTCCAGTATCAGCATTTACGGCAGCTGTCCTGGCAGCTGCTTCCTCATCATGTGCAGCAGCTACATAAGACCTGTCTTTAACAAAAGAAAACAAATTTCAATGAGAAACTTGAAGAGGACCTCTGGGAGCAGAGAAAGCGCATTCTAAATTACAAATATTCCTATAAGTAAGCTCCTGATTGGCATTTGTTTTATTTAAACATAGAAAAGGATTATCATAACTTTTCACACTCAGAGGCTATGCTAGAAACTTCTTTTCTAGTGCAGAAATTATTTTTAATTGCAAAAGCAGTTTATAAGATAGTGACGAGACTATATCAGATTTTTGCCTGAAATTGTTTGAGTCGAAACAGTGATCTTGTGTAGAACATGAAGATTTAGGATATGACTTGATTGCTACTAATTGGAGTTTACGTAACATGTAAAATCAACTAATCTATGTAAGTATTACAAATTCATAACTGAGCTTGTGAGAGTAATCAAGCTTGTATTCCATAGGTCAAAATTAAACAAAGCAGTTCACAGCTGTACTGATCTACTCGTCAAGGCACTAAAGTTCCTATCTCGTGAAGTCCGTCCATGCAGTTGATAAGAGCTCATCATTACCAGCAATAGAGAAAGCATATGAAAAAAGGAAACTTCCATGCCAAACAATACCTTTGCAATTACAAGATAAGGCTCTACCCACATAGAAGAAGATTACCTCCCACGCACAAGTTACTACAGGTAATGCAAACTAACTGACAGATATAGACCCTTAAATAATGTTATTCCTGATTATAATTTTCCTCACAAAGGATTTTAAACACATTAAAAACAATTAGGAAATCCTTATGAGGATCAAAGTATTATCTTTATGATATGTTGGAGTCAAAGTCTGGCTTATAGCTTCAGTTACAGCTTTAAAATAAGAGAATGACAATGATTAAGGATAATAGCATTCAAATGACAACTGACATGACTACAATCACTTATTTTCGTGTAACGCATTAAAAGAGAAGCAACACAGAAAAAACATTCCACTTTGAAATAAAATCAGCAAAAACTCTTAATACCAAGAACAGTAATCATCCCTCGACAAAGATGACCTATTCGAAACATTCAGTAGCTCCATCAAACTGTACAATCTAAGACAACCATCAAGGAACTTGCATTCAGATGATAAAAAATGTATGGAATGACTTGTCCGGATTAAGTATTTGGTACAACAGCATCACTCTGTCCCAATTTTTATGACACACTTTCCATTAGGGAACAACTCCTAATGTTTTGACATCATTACATTGTCAGTAACTCGATATCATAAAATTATTCAAATTATTGAACTGGACGTGTTGTTTTGTCTATCAAATAACTTTTCAACCATTACTTAAGATTCTTCAACTATCACTAATATAATTTGCAAGTCAAATTTAAAATCTTAAACACCATAATTAGAATACTGATAAGGATTAATCAGACTACAAGAAACCCACTTTGCAGAAGCGTGTCAGACAATGATAGATTCCTCAACAAAAACAAGACAAAGTTAATAGTACAGCAGCTCCAGCTTGCAGTACAAGCTCACCCCACCAAGAACAACACATAAGCAATGTATGTTTAATCGAATATGGATATTTTATTGAGCCGTTAAAGTCCGGTTTTCAAGAGAAATTTACAAAACCTGAGAGAATGAAGGGGAAGACCCAAAGCTGGTGGAGTTGCTGGTATGAAATTTGATGCCTTTATGAAACCCAAAGCTTTCACTACTGAAGGGCCTCTGCATATATGAAAAAGAATCACATCTTTGTCAATGAGCGGAGAGGAAAGAAGGAGAAAGTGGGTGGGAGAGGAAAATGTACCGCAAAAGGGTGAGCGACCTCATCATAGCAGCCATGGGAGTGAGAGAAAACGAAAATGCTGCAATTTATTGGTCTAATAAGAGGAAATTGAAGAAAATCTAAGGGTGTCTGCGCAATTACTTTTATTGTTTTTTTTTTTTTTTTTTGGTTAGAAATACAACTTATCATTAACTAATTCTATTGCGTAAAGCTAGAGTCCCATTAGGTTCATACTTAGTACTACCATCATATTGTTTACATTAGGATTGCAAGTTACAAAAGAATTCCCATTTCAATTAACTTAACAAAAATGGTAGTAGATACAAGCTTATATTTAGTAGATTCAATCTTATCATCATGAACTATTTTCAAAAGGGTACTCGGTACTTGTTTCTAAAGAGATAGAGGGTTATTGTCTGCTTGCTTGGATTCCTGAGATGGCCAAAAGGTGAGCAACTTTATTTTCTTCCATGAAGTTATGCCGGATCGGCGGATTCTCCAGTTTCTTCAGTAGTAACTTGCACTCAGTAACTCAGTTATAATATATTGAACAAATATCTTCGTCAAGTAAGAGAATTATAAGTGTAGCATCAATTTTAATTTTTAAATTTAGCAGGTTTGTTTCACAGGCTAGTTGTAGCCCAGTCTTGATAGCTAGAAGCTCCATGTAAGCAGAGGTATAGGCAACGGCTAAGGTGCAAAAACCCAAAATCCAGTCTCCATGATTATTTCTAAAGATTCCGCCGATACCTCCTTTCATATATTTTCCTTTGAAGGTACCCATAAATGTTGAGTTTGAGGGGAAAAAATTAGGGGGAGCCATTTACTAGAAATGGTTCTAGTTGGAGGGGTGTAGCTGGGGGAATCTGTACAATATTTAAATTTTTTATTGGCTACATAGATTATAAAAAGAGTTGTTATTCCCACTGAGCCATAGGATTCAAATAGTAAATGGAAAGAACTCTTTCCATGAGGGACCCAATGATCCAATGCTATGTTAGAGTCATTTAATTTAGTGAGCCAATGCTTAGAGTTTTGGTCAAGGAGAAGAAAATTTAGGTGCGCATCACTCCAATATTTTATGGCTATAGGGCATTCGAAAAAGCCATGGGTAATTGTCTCCTCTGCCCCTTTGCATATAGAGCAAGTAATGTCAATGTTAAGACCAATTTTATGGAGATAATTTTTGATAGAAAATCAGTTACGGGAGCATTGCCAAAGAGGGTATTTTATCTTATGAAGAGTGTTTAGCTTCTAGATCCAATGGAACTTATAGGTATTAGAAGTTGGTGCAAAGAGAAGTTTATAAGTAGAGCTCGTGAAAAAAAATATCGTTTGAGGTATGGGCCCAAGTAGGAATGTCTCTAGTGTTATTAATTGTGGAAAGATTAATGTAAAGAATTTTGTTCCATATATTCGTAGGCAGAATAAATTGTGGTTTAGAGAGGTCCCAATTGTCATATATCAAAAGATTCTTGATTTTGAGGGTTTTATCAGATTGGTTCATTAGCCCTAGAATGAGAGTATTCAAGAGTAAGAGTCCCAGAATCCATGAGGAGAACTAGCAGCTAATGTTTCCTGGACCAATTATACAATGAAGATCCTGATTACAGATTTTCCAATATGTTAGAATGTTATTCCAAGTGAAAGAGTGGGAGGTAGGGTTTTACTTATGGATGTATTTATTAATAAGTGTTTTGGCCCATATAAAACCAGTATTGGTGAAGAGTCTCCAAGAGAGACTATCCAGTGAGACTAATTATTTCCGGATGCTTTTCTATTTCCTGAGACCCTCGCATGCTTTGGGTGAGTGACGGTGGACCATTTTATGTAGTGATTTTTTTCCCCAGAGTGGTAGAGCCCTAGATAAAATTTCTTTGTATTTTATTAATTTGCTTAAGTGTGAAAGAGGGGAATATGAGGTATTGCTCTGTATGGTTTGGGATAGCGTTGAGAGTTGATCTAGCTAGGATTATTCTTTCTGTAATTGAAAGAAATTTTATTTTCCAACTGGCAAGCTTAATGTTCATGTTGTCAATGATGTAGCGTAAATTGGAGGCCTTAGGCTTACATGTGAGAATACGGAATCTCAAGTATTTACCAAAATTATCACTTATTCTAATATTAAGAATATTGGCGAGGTGAGTTTTGATTTAGGTGTCACAGTATCGTGAGAAGATGAGTTTTGATTTGTTGTTGTTGATTTTTTGCCCAGAGATTTGAGAGAAGGAGTGAAGGCTATGCTTTATTGTGTGAATTGACTTTATGTTGGCATTGGCTAAGAGAGTTAAGTCATCCTTATATAGTAGATGTGAGAAAGATGGGCCAGTGGAATTGAGCTTTATTGGGTCCTAGTTAACTTGATAATTAATATATTTGGATAATAATTCCATGTAGAGGATAAAAAGGTATGGAAATATTGGATTGCCTTGTCGTATACCTCTTTATGGATGGAAAAAGTTTGTTTTGGACCCATTAACTAGAATGGCAATTCCAGATGTACTGATGCATCTCGTAATAAGCTTAGTGATACGCAAGGGCAATTTAAAGAAGAGTAAGGCGCGGTAAATGAAGGACCATTTCAAGTCTACCGAAAACTTTTTCCAGATCAATTTTAAGAAGAACTTTTTCCTGGCGACCTTTAATTTTTTGGAAATGGTTAATCATTTATAGAATAATAATAGCATTATCACTCGTTATTCTATACTTGAGGAAGCTATTTTGGCAAGGGACAATTAGTTTGTCAAGGTATGGCTTGATTCTGCACACAATAAGTTTTTGTAATAACCTTGTAAATAGTATTGCAAAGTCCTATGAGACTAAAATTATTGAGGTTATTCCCGTTGTGAAAATTTGGAATGACGCAGATATAGGTAGATTTAAGATCATCAGGAATTGAGAGATTCTTGAAAATATTATGGTAACAAGTTAAGATGAAATTCCTAACTATATGCCAATATTTTTGATAAAAAAAAAGGGGGTGATACCATCAGAGCCGGAAGGCTTAAAAGGTTTGAAGGAATTGCATGAAAAACTTCAAAATCTTTTAGAGGGTGGTTCAGTGGGGAAAGGTCTAAGCTATTGAAGCTAATTTGAGAATTTTGGATATTTGTAGGGGTGTTTCTATATGGTCAGTTTGAAAAGCTTTCTGGAAATGTTGAGCGGTGTGGCTTAGAATTTATGTTGGATCATTGATCCAATTACCCTCATTAGCTATGCAAATGAGATATTATTCCTTCTTCTACGGTTTATCCCACTTAAGTTGAAGAATTTTATATTAGCGTCACTATCGTTGAGCCAGTTTAAACAACAACGAATCTTCCAATAACCTTCCTCTATTTTCAAGATATCATTATAATCGAATATAAGAACATTTTATAGAAGATGTAAGAATTGGTTGTTGGAATAATTTGGGAAGGATTGGATTCCTTGAAGTCTCACAAGGATTCTATTTTTTTCCCTATTTGTGTTGCCAAAGGTGGTCTTAGTCCAGTGCATAACCCTATGTTGGAAATAATCCATTCTTTCAAGGAGATGTCTATCATGCCAAGAGTCCTTGATACAACAACAACAACAACAATAACCCAGTATAATCTATAATCTCACAAGTGGGGTATGGGAAGGGTAATATGTACGCAGGCCTTACCCATACCCTGAGGGGTAGGGAGGTTGTTTCTAGGAGATCCTCGGCTCAAGACACTAACAAAAAATGATATATTAGTATTATCAATAGACTCGTACTAAAATAATATAAAATAACATAAAATATAGAACATAGCAAAATAACAGAATAACAGTAATATTAGAAATATTGTAAATATGAAAGGGTGGACGGTAAAATAATATCCAACAGATAAATTCCTGCATCGGTAACTGATCAGTAGCATCCTAGGATTAACTGTTAACTGGCTAATCTCACTCTAGTACGCTGGAGAAATATCCACACTTACCCCTAACCTACAACCTTAATGCTCGACCTCCACAGTCCCCTGTCAAGGGCCATGTCTTCAGTAATCCTAAGGCGCGCCATGTCCTGCTTGATCACCTCTCCCCAATACTTCTTAGGTCTCCTTTTACCTCTTCTCGTACCCTCCACAACCAACACTCTCACCTTCTTACCGGTGCATCAGTGCTCCTTCTCTGAATGTGCCCTAACCATCTAAGTCTTGCTTCCCGCATCTTGTCCTTTATGGGGGTCACGCCTACCTTCTCTCGAATATCTTCATTCCTAATTTTATCCATTCTTGTATGCCCGCACATCCACCTTAACATCCTCATCTCTACCATTTTCATCTTCTAGATGTGTGAATTCTTAACCGGCCAGCACTCGGTCCCATACAATATGGCACGCCTAACCACTACCCTATAAAACTTACCTTTTAGCGACGGTGGCACTTTCTTGCCACACAGGACTCCCATTGCCATGTGATAGCACCAAAAGGTATCAAGCCTAACGAGTTTCCTACTAAGGGGAGGGCCAGACCTTTTGAATTCGAGAACAATAAGGGTATGATCTGAGTGAGTTCGAGGTAGGTGGGTGATAAAAGTATCGGTGTTGATACCTAATTTTGCCCTCATATTTTTTTCAAAATATATACATGCCTTTTATACATCATTATTTAGTTTACAAATTTGTACATGCATTTTCTATAATTTTCATAATTTTAGAGCTTTTAAATTAAATTTTCTCGTATTTAAAATTATATAAATATTTAGTAATTATACCTTTAAATTATCTTGTGATGACTGTGAGCACGTGATTTTTGCCTAACATGAATTACTCCCACAAAATCAAAACAAAATTGTCTATTTTTTACGATGTGTGTTTTTAGTGAATTTTCGTGTTATTTTTGGTAATTGTTTGCATTTGTATATGCATGATTATATATGTTAAATTGATAAAAAATACAAAAATATGTCGTGTTTACATTTCTATATAACTTTGAAATTAGGAGTAATTAATTTTATCTTACAAAATGAAAATCACAAAAAATAATTCATCTTTTTACATTTTTAGCATTTAAATGCTTAATTATGTGATTTATGTTTAATTGATATTTAATTGTATGTAACGATTGTTAGTATAATTAGTATTAGTTAATTTGATTTGATTTTTTTTAGTGTAGTTAGAATTTTTTTTTTATAAATTAGGAGTTTAAATTAATTGAGAGGGAGGAAATAATTAAAGCTTTGTTTGAAATTCGGATTGGGCCAAAATTTAAAATCAAGAATCAGGCCCATAACAATTCTTTGTTTTTACCCAGTCCATACCCAAATCCGGTCCAACCCGCCAGCCCCATTGTATCCCACAAATTGATCACAGCCGTTAGATTTTTGATCTAATGGCTGAGATTAATTATCTCATTTCTAACATGTCAAACCCCCCAAACCCTATTATTCCTCTTCATTTTCTCCTTCTCTTTCTCTCACTCCCCAGCCGCCAGAGTCCCCCCCCACTTCGTCTCCTCTGCTCCCTTCCATCGACTACCCCATTGCCGCTTCAAGCCACCACCATTCTAACACCCTCGAACCCTTTTACCTGCTTCTACCCAAATCCCTTACCAACTTCCCTCTAATCTCGCCACAAATGCTCAAGACAGACCTCATACGAAGACTTTTTCGGGCAATAATCTAAAGAGATAAGAGTGATTCGGTCTCAAAATAATGATACTTGCTTAAGCATGGCAGTGAACAAGCAAGTGACGTCATTTGGAGATCAATTCAAAAGATTCAAGAACCCTAGATATTTAAAAAATAGGGATTTCGTCCGATTAACCAAGATTTGGGATCTAATAGACTTTAATCGGGGTATTTTCATTTGAAAATACTTCGATTAAGTTCCATTCGATTCTAAGAACCCAAGACGGCTGAGCTTCCGATCTCTCTATTTTCGTAGGTAATTTTTCTTCTTCTTTTAATATTTTTCTGTTTTTGTTTTCTTACATCTCGTTTTCAGTTTAATCATTTTCGGATTTTTCATTTGTGTTTGAAATTCTTCGGATATTTTCGAGGAATTTTCTGTTTTTCTTCATCTCTTGGGACCTTTTATTTGGTCGATTTGTTAGTTGTTATTCTTCGTTGTTTAACGGTTAATTGTGAATCGAATTCGATTCGTTGATTAATATCGTTAAGTTGTTTGATATTGAATTTATACATGCTGTCCGAAATTGTGTAGTCACTGCTTGTCGGATTTGTTTGTCGATTACGCATATCGTAATCGGCTAATCGAATGATATAGAATATGTGTTTGCGTCGATTAGCGTCGTCGATTAGTTAGCTTCATTTTTTTTTTTCTCTTTTCTCTTCTTTGGCCGAGAACACTGTTTCATTGAATTGCCAATTCTAAAGTTCTGTTTTGTCTATTTGATTACCAATGTTGTTGAATACAGGTTCGCGTCGATTTGCGTCGTCGAACATTTAGTTTCGAATTTGTCTCATTTTTTCTTCTTTTCTCTCGGCTTTGGAGTGTTATAATTTGTTGAATTTGTTTGTCGGCTTTTTGTTGTCGATCATACATGTTGTGATTCGACTTAACGAATGTTGTCGTTTCAATTCGCAAATTGGTTGTTTGAAATTCCGGGCAGTGGTTCACTGTTTTGCTTGAATTAAAATTTTTCGGTTTGTTGTTTGTTCCGAGTGTTGAGCTAATTGTTGGATTGTTTGTTTTGAACCATTGTTGATTCTAAATTAGGTTGTGAATTGGATATAGCTGTTAGTCCATTTAAGTAGCCCTAAAATCAACCTTTAAAGTGCAATACACATGGAAATAAGTTGTTAAAACTTGCTGGACAGCAATGTTGTATTTCATTAGTTTTTACCTCTAGGACTTTGTTTAGATGTTTAAAACCCATACTTAGACACAACAGTGGGCTGTCAGGGAATATAATGATCAAAAAAGTTTGAATTCTTAATTGTTTGAATGCTTTTTGAGCTGGAAATAAGAAAGAACATGGGGTATGACTAAAAAAGACTAAAGGGTGCACATGAGTTAGGGAATAAAACAGGCTGGAAGGGGAGTTGATAAGGGGGATAATGATTCTGTTTTGTCATTTTGGAGGATATAAATGAGGCAGGGAACTCACTGGAATGGGGACTGAGATTGAGGTATACACATAGACATTAGGATACTCTCTGGAGAATACACACATAACACACTCACATGGGGAAAACAGAAAGACATTCCTACATATTCATACTGGCAGAATATAGGAGGTACTGAAAGAGTGTTGCTGGAGAGATTTTTAAGCACAAGGATACAATTCCAAAATAGAGAAGGAAACATACATCCTATTACATTTTTAGTACTGGAATTCGAGAGAAAACAGTGAGAAAATATAGAGTGAAAGCAGAAGTTTTTATTGGAGTAGAGTCTTCAAACACGCATTGGGCGTATTCTGTTTGTTTGCTTCAATTTTCAGTTCTGGCAGCTTAAGGAAACCATCCTTTTGTTCTATTGTCTCTTTGTAATTGCCTACTCATTCTATTCGAGTGCTTTTCTTGGTTCGGAGCAATCTTTTAAGAATCCTTGGCCATTTGTTTTCTTCATTGGAATCTTCCGTTTGTTGGCTTGCCGAGATTCTGTTTGCTGTGTTTTTGTTGCTGCTTTTCGGTCCCGGATCCCCTGTTATTTTACTGGAGTTTCATTTGGTTTGAAGCTTATTTTCTGTTTCTCCGTTTGCTGCCTGGGCTGTTGTTGCTACTGATTTCATCGGTTCTAAACTAATTCTTGATCATCACTGGAATCCACTTTGGTTACTGTCTTGTTGCTGCTCACTGTTGCTCTGTTTACTGATCCTTTCCTCCATTTTGATTTCGAATTCCAGGTATGTCTTCGGAACACAACTGATGTAACCATTTGCTCCGAGAGATCGGATTTTCGAAATAAAACGTCATCCTGGGAGTCACCCCCAAAAGATTGATATTAAGTCCCATTTGTATTAGCTTAACATTTTTATAGCATATGTTGAATTCATGTGATTATAATGGAGTGTAAACTGTTTTAAAACTATTCAATTTTGGACTGAATTTGTTTCGCGATATTAGATAAACAGTTTGTTTAGAAGTGTTAGCTTAAGCATATTTAAGATATTAGCTTTCTCGTAGTGCTACAATGGAAACCCAATTGTCGCCAATACATGTTTAAAATACTATTATGGTTGTAAAGTTATTCATATGATTAGATTACTTCATAGAAATAAATATGGACCATTCGCATTTAAATCCAAAAAATAAAAATAAAATGCAAAGTTAACAGTTTAAAGCGGTTTAAAGTTTAATCAAAGCACATAATTTATAAACATGTATAAAATCAGATATTTTTAGCCATTTATAATAATTGAAGCGACCGTGCTAGAACCACGGGATCCGGGGGTGCCTAACACCTTCCCTCGGGTCAATAGAATTCCTTACTTAGAATTTCTGGTTCGCAGACTTCATTTGGAAAGTCGTAAATTTCCTCGATTCGGGATTTAAATAAATCGGTGACTTGGACACCTTAATTTATTCCAAGTGGCGACTCTGAAATAAATAAAATAATCCCGTTTCGAACATTGTCACTTAAATTGGAAAAACTCCCTCGCGCATCTACCCCCGGGGTAGGGGGCGCGCCAAAAGGAGGTGTGACAGCTCTGGCGACTCTGTTGGGGACACAAACCCAGAACTACTAGTTCAGGGTTTAAGAATTCGAGCTTTGAATAATTATTTTATTTGGCTTATTTATTATCTTGATTTTATTACATGTTTATATTTTATATGCTAAATGTTGCTTTACCGCTTTGATATTTTGTGAACTTTATATAAATTGTGCCGATACCCATTTTTTTTTCTTCTTCTGAGTCTTTTGAAATACAATACCGGGCATTTGCTGGACATAGCCCGTTTTTCTCAAGATAGCCGTGGTGCTTGGCACCCGGTGAAGGATTTTGTAGTCACACATGTTTAGGCGGAGAGTTTTGTCAATTAAGCCGGAAAGCCATGCTACCGGTGCACTGACACTCTTCGGCTCGAGTTGTCCGCTCGAGTTAAAGCCAGTCTAGACACTTTTCCAACAGGATGATGACTTAGAATAACAAGACCTGATGCCGGATCCCCGATAGGAACGTTTATTTGCATCATGTGCATATTTGACTTAGGAGGCTCAACACAGGGGTTGGGCCTGTCTAGGACAGGTGTACCTGAAACAAAAAGACCAACTTGTTGCATCTTTTTGTGTGCATTTATTTGTTTCGATCTTACATGCCGACCGGTTTGTTAAAAAGAGGAAGAAGTGGAAAACGTCAGGGTATATAGTTAAAATAATTTTATGAAAATAGTTAGTTCTTTGAAAATAAATTCTGAAAAAAAAATGCAAAAAATAAAAAATAAAAAAAATAATAAAAAAAAAATAAAAATTCCAAACTAGATTTTCTTAATTTTTATGAAAATAGTTAGTTTTTTTGAAATAAATTTCTGAAAAATGCAAAAAAAAAAAAATTCCAAACTAAATTTTCTTAATTTTATGAAAATAGTTAATTCTTTGAAAATAAATTCTGAAAAATTGCAAAAAATTCCAAACTAAATTTTCTTAATTTTATGAAAATAGTTAATTCTTTGAAAATAAATTCTGAAAAATTGCAAAAAATTTCAAATAAATTTTCTTAATTTTATGAAAATAGTTAGTTCTTTGAAAATAATTTCTGAAAAAATGCAAAAAAAAAATTTCCAAATAAATTTTCTTAATTTTACGAAAATAGTTAGTTCTTTAAAAAATAAATTCTGAAAAATATAAAAAAAAAAAAAAAATTCCAAATAAATTTTCTTAATTTTACAAAAATAGTTTAGTTTCTTTGAAAATAAATTTCCAAATAAATTTTCTTAGTTCCTTTGAAAGTAATTTGTTTTAGAAATGCTGTTTAAAAAATAGTTCGTTTTCTTTTCTTAAAATGGTTTAGTTCTTTTATTTTCGAACTATGCAAGTTTGATTCTCACCAAAAATGAGATACGTAGGCAACCCATATCGGGCTCAACTAATACTGATTTTTTTTAAGAAAATAAAAAAATAAAAAAATAAAAAAAAATAAAAAAAAAATATATTAGAATTAGGATTTTTGTTCTTAGTCAAGAGTTAGGAAATTTTGCAAAAATAGCCAAACGCCTCAAAAAGGGGCGCCGGAGGACTAATTTTGCAAAACGGAATATAGACATCACACTGGTATCCTGTTATACAGCCTTCAAATCTTCTTCAAGTGCTGAAAGGCCGTGTTAACAAGATTCGTTTTTTTTTATATATAATAAAAAATAAAAAAAATAAAAAAAAAAAAAAAAAAAAAATTTTAAAAAAAAAAAAAAAAAAAATCTTAAATCCATTTTTTTATCTTTTCTAGGATCAGCATGACTTCCTCGCAACGAATCGGCCAAAAAAGGGTGAGAGACGAAATGCCACCTATGTTCATGGTCCAGGACAAAACCCCAGATCGGCTCCGTAAATGGTGGACTAGTTTTTCAGCTTGGGAAAGAAATCAAGTTCACAAGCACCTCAAATTTCTTCCGGACATCATGATGATAAAACCGGATAAAAATGTGATCAGAGCTTTAGTGAGTTTTTGGGACTCAACAAGCAATGTGTTCAAATTTCGGGATTGTGAAATGACACCCACTTTGGAAGAATTGGGCGGACTCACAGGGCTCGGAAGAGATTTGCACAAGATGAGACCTGCAGCTCCTAGGGAGATGAGTGTGAATAACTTCTTGAAAAAGCTATGTCTCCGGCGGGTTCCCCTCGGTTGTCTGGAGAACGGTTGGGTGCCACTAGATTATCTCTACGACAGATTTGGTGATAAGGAAGGGTTTGGGAAATTCTCAAACGTCGAATTTGTTAACCAGCTAAATTATGACGCCTGGGGAGATTTAAGAATCTATGCTTTCATGATCGCTTTTTGGGAACCATGGTTTTTCCCGAACGTGGTGGACGCATCAGAATCCGTTTAGCTGCGGTGGTCTCATATATACAGAGTAACGAGGAACACACTGTTCTTCCGATGATATTAGGAGACATCTTCCGGGCCTTAACTCGGTGCCAAGAAGGACAAGACTATTTTGAGGGTTGCAATATTTTATTACAAATGTGGTTTATAGAACACCTCTACCATCACCCAATTGTGATAAACTTCAAAGCAGATTGGCTGAATTATATTCGCTGTCATACAAACAGAGCCGCCCGTTGTAACCTTCCAGAAGACTTGAGGACTTGGCAAGAACTCCTCAACTCGTTGAGAGCCGATCAACTTACCTGGAATTATTATTGGTTCCCTTCCGCCAAAATCATGCATATGTCGACATACCGCCCATTCTACATATTAATGGGTTTCAGGGGTTTCCAACCATATGCCCCGCTACGTGTCATGCGGCAGTTGGGAAGAGAACAGAAAAGGGCCCCAATTGAGGATATGCGATCATTTGTATGGGAATTTGTGACGGAAGAGACCCCGAGGGAGACTTATGCACAGAAGGTTTGGTTCGGTAGTCGACTCTCCGACATCAACGAAATGGTTGCCGACCGGGAACGGGGAGAAGTGAGTCTCGCTTATCTTGAATGGTTCCACAACCAACCAATACCAGAGCAAAGGTCAGAAAGGTCAGTGAAGTATGCCGTCGATTGGGAGAGAGAAATAGAAGCCAGAGTTAGGGAGGTTGAGCATGAAACAACACAAAATTTCCAATCTTGCATCAACACTTTAAAAGAAGACAAAGGAATCCTGGAAGCAGACATGGACATACAACAGGCTGACTTCGATCGGGAAAGGGCCGGTTGGGAGCAGGAAAGAGAAGCACTCCAAACTCGAATTCAAGAGATGCAATTGGCCGCAGAAAGGTCAAGGAGGAGTCGGAGTGATCAAATGCTGATAAACGATTTGGAAAGAAAAGCCTTTGAACACCAAGAAGACTTGGAGAAGGCAAAAGCGGCTTTGGTTGCGGTCCGAACAAAATGGAAGAGAGCGGCCCACCAAAAAGCACTCCGTCTACAACAAGTAGAGAAAGACTATGATGCGATCATCGTTGATTTGAGAAAAGCAAATGCCACTCTTAAAGAGCGAACTCTCAGGCAAGTCCGGGATGCTAAAGCAGATAGAGACCGTTGTCACAACTTGATGGCACGGATGGAAAGACAAATAGATAGGCTCTTGGACCATGTCTCCGGCAACTCTCAAGTATTAGGGGCAAAGAACAGGCACATAGGGCAGCTGCTCAGAGAAAAAGACATAATCAGAACCAGGATCAATGAGATCGGGCACTACATTACTATGAAGTGTTTGAACTGCGAACAAGTACCTCGGCTTGCCCTCTTTTCTTCAATCATGGAATGTGTCCACCAGGTCATGGCAGAATTGGGAAGTATACAGAAAGATCTCACCCCAAGAACTGCAGCAAGGCCAAACAGCGCCCCCCCGGCGCAAAGATTCGAGGCGTTGGAACATGCTTAGGAGAGTCTTTTGTTTTAGAGTCTGTTTGTCCTTGTACGAGTTTTTCTCCATTGTTGACATTTTGCAAGTGTTTCAAGTTTTAAGTTTGTTGAAATAAAATTCATGAACACTTCATCTTATGTCTATTGTTTCCGAACTACGCCCGGTCTGATTCATGCGGGGACATGATACGTAGGCAATCCACATAAGATTCGACCATCACTAAAAAAATAAATAAATAAAAATAAAAATGAAAAAAAAAGGGGGGGGAAAGAAGTTAAGAGAAAAAGAAGATCGATACAAACCGGAATGACGCATCGTAAACGAATACATGTAGCAACATTGTCACCTGTATAAGTGCATCACACCCAACGTGAGATTACTTATCTGTTATGTTGTTTCAGACTAACCGTTTGTTTGCTGAAATCCAGGTTTTAGTAAAAGTGGTTGACTTTGCGGTAATCCGGCACCACATTCGTACTTCACAAGGTCCAAAGGAAAAGTTCGGCAGCCTGAGAGTACTCATTCCTATTTCACTAGATCAAAAAAGGGTGCCGACATGTCTTCAGAAATGCCTTTAGCAACCATTCCCGTTTCAGAGGAAAGCTCATTGACAACCATCCCGGCTACCGAGTCGGCAGCTTTGGAAGAGAATAGAATGCTGCGTTGCCGCATGCTCGAGATGTTGGACGATTGGAACAACGGGAAAGAGCCCCCGAGTCTGGTCCCTGGGTTCCCTGAAATTCTTCTCAGGTCAAGCGGTATTTCAAATACCCCCATCAATTACCCGCCTACTCTGTTCGGGTATTCCAATGCTACAAACCTCTCCGAATCACCCTCCACATCCCATCCTCGGGTAGCACCACATGATACATCTGCAAGAACGTCCGTTGAATTGCCAGTTCCAATCACAACGCACCCCACCGCACACGCTCCTTTCTTCGACTCCTCATCCTTTACATTCCCAGCGCCACCGCTCACACGGGACCATACACAGGTTGCAGCCAATACATATTCTCAGCCACCTCGATATGAGTTCCTACCGAGCCAAAATCCAAAGACCCCGAGCAGGATGAGATGGCAAAAAGAATGAGGAGTTTGGAACAAAGCTTTAAGAACATGCAAGGTCCGAGTGGACAGAAGAGTGTATCTTACGCCGATCTGTGCATGTTCCCGCACGTCCATTTGCCATCAGGTTTTAAGACACCAAAGTTCGAAAAGTACAACGGACATGGCGACCCCATTGCTCATTTGAAGAAATACTGCAATCAATTGAGGGGTGCCGGCGGCAAAGAAGAATTGTTGATGGCGTACTTCGGAGAGAGTTTGGTCGGAATAGCATCGGAGTGGTATATGGATCAAGACATATCTCGATGGCACATCTGGGATGATCTGGCCAGAGATTTTGTAAAACAATTCCAATACAACATCGATATTGCGCCGGACAGGAATTCTCTATCGAACTTAAAAAGAAGCCCTCAGAAAGCTTCAGAGAATATGCCATCAAGTGGCGAGAGCAAGCGTCCAGGGTGAAACCCCCATGGACGAAATTGAAATGGTCACGACTTTTCTCCAAGCTCAAGAGCCCGATTACTTTCAAAATATGATGTCGGCAATGGGAAAACCTTTTGCCGAAGCTATCAAGATCGGAGAGATGGTAGAAAATGGCTTGAAAACAGGGCGAATTTTGAGCCAAGCGGCCATTCGGGCAACTTCCCAAGCCATTCAAGGCGGGTCTGGAGGGATGCCCCGAAGCAAGAAGAAAGAAGAATCTGCTATGGCAGCGGTAGAAGACAGGAGATATCGAACCTCAAGGCAGGTATTCTCCGACAGGGCCCCCCAACATTATTATCCACATCACGGCATGGCTTATGCTCCTCCGCCTCCACCCTATGCAGTCATGAACATTCAACCTCGGGCACGGCCACAGCCACCAGCCAACAGGAATCCACCTCCATTCCAGAGAAACCAACCTCCTTACCCAAACAAGTATAATCCACGGCCAAATAACGCTCGCCACCGTGAGCAACCCAAAACGAGCTTTACACCGATTGGGGAGCCGTATTCCACTCTTTTCCCAAAACTCAGGCAAGAAAACCTACTGCAGCCTGTTCCACAGAACAGGCAGAATCCAGATTCTCCTGCCTACCAGAGAGGAATATATTGTGCATATCATTCGGGTGTTGAAGGACACAATACCGACAATTGTTGGACGTTGAAGAAGGCACTACAAGAATTGATCAATCAAGGGAGGATTGTCTTCGCAGATGAAGACATCCCAAATGTGACAAACAACCCATTACCAACCCACAACAACGGACCGGTGATTGGGATGATTTGTGACGACAAAGAATTTGACCCAGCTTTGAAAGCGATAATCGCCATCGCCAACATAGAGAAGCGTCCTGAGGCTACCCCGAAACAAGAGAAAATGGGGAAAAAGGTTGAAGCTCTTGAAACCAAATCCGAAAAGACGATTGAATTGAAAGCATCGTCTCGGAAGGGCGGAGTCCTTTACCTCCCACGAGGTAGAGTGGAAAAACCATTGTCCATAGGTGCCCCCAAGAAGTTCCATTTAAAGAGAGAAACATCAATGTATGTACCAAAGGGAACTTATGTGGCCCGAAAACCAGATGAACTCGTGGTTATTGCACGCGTGCAACAAAAACCAATGACAGATCCATCCGCAGTACCCTGGAGCTACCAACGAACACTTGTTACGCGCAAAGGGAAAGAGATCGTGGGAAATTCATCTGAGAGTGTCTTAGGACAGAAGTACTTAAACACACAGGAGGTAAATAACGCCACACAAAGGCGTTTCCCGTCGAAGAAACCTGTAAGTGCTGAAGAGGCGGAGGTCTTTTTTCAAAAGATGCAAATGCCTGATTACGAGGTGATAGACCAACTTGCGTAAATGCCCAGAGCAGGTGTCGATGTTGTCCCTTCTAATGAAGTCTACCGAACATCAAAAGGTTTTGCTAAAAGCTTTGAATGAGGCATACGTGCCTATTGAGACTTCATCCGAACAACTTGAAAGAATGACAGAAAGATTCTTCGCGATCAATCGGATTTCCTTCAGTAAAGCTGATTTGCCTTTGGAGGGTGCCGCCCACAACAAAGCTTTGCATTTGACTGTCAAAAGCGAAGGCTACTATATGAAGAGGGTCATGGTTGATGGGGTTTCGGGGGTAGACATATGCCCGCTTTCCACTTTAGGCCGCATAGGAATCGGAGCTGAAAGGATTCGGCCTAACAACATATGTGTGCGAGCTTTTGACGGTGTGAAAAGAGATACTGTCGGAGAGATTGATGTGATTATGACCATCGGCCCGGTGGACTTCAAAGTGACATTCCAAGTCTTGGATATGGACACTTCTTACAATTTTCTTCTAGGGAGACCATGGATTCACGCGGCCGGAGCTGTGCCCTCTACCCTCCATCAGATGTTGAAATTTGAGCACAATGGACAAGAGATCGTGGTCCACGGGGAAGATGAGCAATCAATTTATCGAGATCCATCCATCCCTTGCTTGGAAGCGGAAGCGGGAAGCGAAAACATTGTCTATCAAGCTTTCGAGATTGTGTTGGCGGATCAACACGAAGAAGGGAACCCTCTCCCCCAACCTTTTCTGTCTAATGCCTCCATCATGGTGGCGAAAGAAATGATTAAACATGGCTTCCAGCCAGGAAAAGGTTTGGGAAAGTCCCTACAAGGAGTGCCGAAGCTGATAACTTTACCTGTAGCCGAAAAGTTTTTCGGAGTGGGCTTTCGCCCAACCCCTGAAGATGAAAGATGGGCCAACAAGAGAAAGGATGGGTTCTGTTCTGCCGCAACCATTGCCGCATCTGTACCAAACTTTTGTCCGACCAAGGTACATTGAAGAAGAAGAAGACGAGGTCTTTACAGCAGAGGAAATTGAAGACATATGTGGGGCCATGAGGCAAATGCTCTATGATGTTAATATGGTCCAATCGGGAGAAGGAACAAGCACCGCCTGAGGTGCTGTATGTGGGCCCTGAAGCTAAATTGCAAAATTGGAAAGCCACACCCTTCCCAATCAGACGGGAGTTATGGTAGATTTGTCCTGTCGTTTTTCCTTCATCACAAGTTACTTCAGGATGTAGCTTGGATGTTTTTCTTTGTTTTCTTGTATTTTTGATTTCCCCAATGTAATTTTGTTTGTTTTCAGAAAATTCCAAGAAAATAAAATAAATATTTCCTTACTTTTGCACTCTTTCTAATTTTGTTATTTATTCTTCCTTTTCAGTCCTAATAATGCGGCTTTAAATAACATGACATGCTTGCGGAACTCATGCTCAAATCCGAACACGCCACTTAATCTGGAAATAATGAACCAAGAACCGGAATACGATGAAGACGAGGCTTTTAGGGAAATAAATCGAGAATTGGAACATTTCGAGAATAAACCTAAGCCAAATTTGAATGACACCGAACCGGTTAATTTGGGAACTGATGAAGAGGTCCGAGAGACCAAGATAAGCATCCACACGGATGAGAAAACACGAGATGCAATAATCCAACTCTTGTTTGAATTTAAAGACGTGTTTGCTTGGTCTTACGATGATATGCCAGGATTAGGAGCTGATCTAGTGGTGCACAAATTACCAATCTACCCTGACTGTCGCCCAGTGCAACAGAAGCAAAGAAAGTTCAAGACTGACATCAGTGATAAAATCAAAGAAGAAATCACTAAGCAGTTGAAAACGGGAGTAATTCGAGTGGTACAATACACCACGTGGTTGGCTAATGTTGTGCCCGTGCCAAAGAAGGACGGAAAAACTCGAGTATGTGTTGACTACCGAGATTTGAATAAAGCGAGTCCTAAAGATAACTTTCCTTTACCGAACATCCACATCCTTGTTGATAACTGTGCCAAACATGAGATACAGTCGTTTGTGGATTGTTATGCGGGATATCATCAAGTGTTGATGGATGAAGAGGATGCCGAGAAGACTGCGTTTACCACACCTTGGGGGACTTACTGTTACAGAGTCATGCCGTTCGGTTTGAAAAACGCAGGAGCAACATACATGAGAGCTATGACTGCCATTTTCCACGACATGATGCATCGGGAAATAGAGGTGTACGTGGACGATGTGATCATCAAATCCAGAACTCAAGGCGATCATGTGCGAGACTTGAGGAAATTCTTTGAGAGGTTGCGGAAGTACGATTTGAAACTGAATCCGGCCAAATGCGCTTTTGGAGTCCCGTCAGGTAAACTTTTGGGTTTCATAGTCAGTAGAAGAGGTATTGAATTAGATCCCACAAAGATAAAATCCATCCGGGATTTACCTCCCCCCCAGAACAAAGAAAGATGTAATGAGTCTTCTAGGCCGACTGAACTACATCAGTAGGTTCATCGCTCAGTTGACTTCCACATGTGAACCCATATTCAAGTTGTTGAAGAAAGACGCTGCAATCAAATGGACAACTGAATGCCAAGAAGCTTTTGACAAGATCAAAGAATATTTGTCAAACCCTCCAGTCTTAGTCCCGCCAGAGCCGGGGAGACCTCTTTTCTTGTATTTAACAGTCTTGGAAAACTCTTTTGGTTGTGTTCTCGGACAACGTGATGCGGCAGAGAAGAAAGAGCATGCGATTTACTACCTGAGCAAGAAATTCACCAGTTATGAGGTCAAGTACACTTTGCTGGAAAGAACGTGTTGTGCTTTAACTTGGGTCGCTCAGAAATTGAGACATTACCTCCAAGCCCATACGACTCACCTCATTACTCGGTTGGATCCTTTGAAGTATATATTCCAGAAACCGATGCCCACCGGAAGATTGGCAAAGTGGCAAATCCTGCTCACCGAGTTTGACATAGTCTATGTCACTCGCACGGCAATGAAGGCCCAAGCATTGGCAGACCATTTGGCCGAGAACCCGATCGACGAAGAGTATCAACCACTGAATACCTACTTTCCTGATGAAGAGGTAAATACGACAGAAGTTGTTTCGGAAGACAGTCATGCTTGGAAAATGTTTTTCGATGGGGCGGTAAACGCTAAAGGTGTAGGGATCGGGGCAATCTTGATCTCTCCCGCTGGTCAGCACTACCCAGCCACGGCTAGGCTCCGTTTCTTTTGCACGAACAATACGGCTGAGTATGAAGCTTGTATCATGGGTATGAACATGGCAATTGATCAAGGTGTCGAAGATTTGTTGATCATGGGAGATTCAGATTTAATTATCAAACAATCTCAAGGTGAATGGGAAACTCGAGACATTAAACTCCTCCCTTATCGACAGCACGTGAAATTCTTGGCAAGCGATTTGCATCGATAGAGTTCGGGTATATCCCACGATGTCACAATGAACTAGCTGACGCACTTGCCACTTTAGCTTCAATGCTACCTTATCCGGGCAACGCCCATGTCAATCCCTTGGAAATTCAAATCAGGGAAAGCCACGGTTATTGCAATGCAATCGAAGAAGGACCGAGCGTCAAGCCATGGTATTACGATATCAGGAGATTTTTGAAAACGCAAGAATACCCAGAACATGCTACTGGAGATCAAAAGAGGACCATTAGGAGACATGTAGGTGGTTTCTTTTTGAGCGGCGAGGTCATGTACAAAAGAACCCCAGATCTTAACCTTTTAAGGTGTGTTGATGCCGAAGAAGCAGGAAGAATCATGCACGAAGTACATGCGGGAGTATGCGGGCCTCATATGAATGGGTATGTCTTAGCCAAGAAAATCCTTCGAGCAGGATATTATTGGATGACCATGGAAAAAGATTGTTTCGGTTTTGTCCGAAAATGCCATCAATGTCAGGTACATGGAGATCTGATTCATGCACCTCCAACTGAGCTGCATCCTATGTCAGCGCCGTGGCCATTTGTCGCTTGGGGAATGGATGTCATCGGCCCGATTGAGCCGAAAGCCTCGAATGGACACCGATTCATACTAGTGGCTATCGATTACTTCACGAAATGGGTTGAAGCCATCACTCTCAAATCAGTCACTAAGAAAGTTGTGGTGGATTTTGTACACTCAAATCTTATCTGTCGTTTTGGTATACCTGCAACTATCATCACAGACAATGCTGCGAACCTGAATAGTCATTTGATGGAAGAAATATGCGAGCAATTCAAAATAACGCATAGGAACTCCACCCTTATCGGCCCAAAGCCAACGGTGCCGTGGAAGCAGCGAACAAAAACATCAAGAAGATTTTGAGAAAGACAATCCAAAGTTCTAGACAATGGCATGAACAATTACCATTCGCTTTACTGGGATACCGTACTACAGTACGCACATCGGTGGGAGCAACTCCATACCTGCTAGTCTATGGAACTGAGGCTGTGATACCGGCAGAGGTAGAAATTCCTTCGCTTCGTACAATTGTTGAAGCAGAGATTGAAGATAGCGAGTGGGTTAAGACTCGTTTGGAACAATTAACTTTGATCGATGAAAAGCGAATGGTTGCGGTCTGTCATGGACAACTGTACCAACAAAGAATGGCTCGTGCTTACAACAAGAAAGTACGACCGAGAAATTTCGAAGTAGGTCAGTTGGTTTTAAGACGCATCCTTCCACATCACGAGGAAGCGAAAGGAAAATTCACTCCTAATTGGAAAGGACCATACATCATCAGGAAGATACTGGCCAAGAGGAGCATTATACTTGGGAGACATGGAAGGAAAAGATCCTGAAACGGCTGTGAATGCAGATGCCGTGAAAAGGTATTATGTCTGAACTTGTTTCAATGAGGTCCTCACAAGTCGAAATGATTGAAGGCTTTTATTCCCGCTACCCAAACACTACCAACCCTTTTTGTAAACCCTTTGAGCCGGTTACCTTTCTTTGGCTACCCTCTTTGGAATCCAAACCAAACCAAAAAAAAAAAACAACAACAACAAATTTCCTGAACTACGTTCTGACTTGATTCCGAAAGGATACGTAGGCAACCTCTCCCTGAGGTTCAGTCACACCAAATCAAAAATCCCGGTTTCCCCAAAAATGAAACTAGGGCAGATGATATTTTTGATTCGGTTTAAGATCCGTCAAGATGATTCCAAAGTTGTAATTTTGTTTACAATTCTTGTTACCCGAACCGAGTACAAGTCCTTCAAGATCGATTGGAAGTTGTGAGAACATCATTGTTGCGATCCGAGGTTCCTGGAATGAAAAGAAATAAAATGAGAGAGTCTTATTGGTGAAAACCTTCGGGCACCATAAGACGATGGAAGTAGAGAAATACAAAATGAGAGAGCCTGTTGGTAAAAACTCGCAAAGAGTGCTATCCGGCGATGGTAAGAAGAGAAATGAGAGAGGTCGATTGGCGAAAACCCGCAAAGGGCGCTATCAACCGAAAAGTTTGTTTCACCACGAGAGGTCCTGGCACGACTCCTTAGCTCGGAAATATAGACCCGTTTTGGTTCATAAGAAAATGGGAGTTTTGTGACGATCAAGCATCTAGTCCGAGGAGCATGTCATGTTGGTTAAAGTCAGCGTATACCTCAGATAAGTCCTTCTTTTCTCCCTCGAAAGAGACTCCTCTATCTTTGATACGTTTTTCCATTCTCTGATTCATTCTTCTTCTTTGAATCCCTTTCGGTTTAATTTTAATTCTGAAAATATTACAAAGGAAGGTGACAGGACCGGTTTTACAGGACTCCGCCTGGTAAAGAAGAAAAGAAAAACAGCCTCAGTGGTGTATTGTTACAATCCACGATTGGATCGTAATGATCGATTGTTTCCAAAGAAAAAGAGTTTTAGAAAGGAAACGGAAATCAAAGGCTAAGGTCTTAGAAGAGACGGAATAAGGCAGAAGGATGGAACCTACACGGAAAATCCCCATGGAATTCTGGGAATGAACCCGGTCAGTTCGAAAGGAAGTCACCCCAAAGACAATTGGTAGCAAACTTCTCAATGGAAATGGGGAAACGATCAAGCAATGAAGATAACCAAGGCCGCAAAGCCAACCACTTTTTCAACTGATAAAATGTTCTTTGTTGAAAGCAGGTCTGTTTAATTGTGCAAGAAGAAGGTACCACTCAAATAAGTGAAATACGCAAGCTTTGAAATGGCTTTGGAACAAGGAAAACACATAAAAAGGTAAGTTTCTTTTTAGAGATTTATCCTATGCATTTGTTGATGTTTAAAAAGAAGGCCAAAAAAAAAGGAATGAAAGAAAAGAAAATGAAAACTCCGAAAAAGAGAATCAAATCATATCGGTCCAATATCTGTTTGGACCCCGGTCAGAGAAAAACCGAGGGTCTTTCCGGCCATAAAGCCGTGAAACTTTTATCCCCGGTCAAAAAACCGAGGAAATCCCCAGTCAGAAAAACTGCGGAGCTATTTACTTTTACCCCGGCCAAAAACCGAGGATCCGACGGCCAAAAACCGTTAGATATTGATTGGATTCCGGCCGGAAAGCCGTGAAACTTTTATCCCGTCGTAAAACCGAGGATCTCCCGGTCGAAAACCGCGGAGCCATTTACTTTTACCCCGACCAAAAACCGAGAATCCGACGGCCAAAAAACCGTTAGATATTGTTTGAATTCGGCCAGAAAGCCGTGAAACTTTTATCCCCGTCAGAAAACCGAGGATCTCCCAGTCAGAAAACTGCCGAACCATTTACTTTTACCCCGGCCAAAAAACCGAGGATCCGACGGCCAAAAAACCGTTAGATATTGTTTGAATTCCGGCCGAAAGCCGTGAAACTTTTATCCCGGTCAGAAAACCGAGGATCTCAGTCAGAAAACTGCGGAGCCATTTACTTTTACCCCGGCCAAAAAACCGAGGATCCGACGGCCAAAAACCGTTAGATATTGTTTGAATTCCGGCCGTAAAGCCGTGAAACTTTTATCCCGGTCGAAAACCGAGGATCTCCCGGTCGAAAACTTGCGGAGCCATTTATTTTTTTACCCCGGCAAAAAACCGAGGATCCGACGGCCAAAAACCGTTAGATATTGTTTGAATTCCGGCCGGAAAGCCGTGAAACTTTTATCCCCGGTCGAAAACCGAGGATCTCCCCACAGAAAACCTGCGGAGCCATTTACTTTTACCCCGGCCAAAAAACCGAGGATCCGACGGCCAAAAACCGTTAGATATTGTTTGAATTCCGGCCAGAAAGCCGTGAAACTTTTATCCCGGTCAGAAAACCGAGGATCTCCCAGTCAGAAAACTGTGGAGCCATTTACTTTTACCCCGGCCAAAAAACCGAGGATCCGACGGCCAAAAACCGTTAGATATTGTTTGAATTCCGGCCAGAAAGCCGTGAAACTTTTATCCCCGGTCAGAAAACCGAGGATCTCCCAGTCAAAAAAATCGCGGAGCCATTTACTTTTACCCCGGCCAAAAAACCGAGGATCTGACAGCCAAAAAACCATTAGATATTGTTTGAATTCCGGCCAGAAAGCCACGAAACTTTTATCCTCGGTCAAAAACCGAGGATCTGACGGCCAAAAAAACCGTTAGATATTGTTTGAATTTCGGCCAAAAAGCCGTGAAACTCTTCTACAAAATCCCGGCCAGAAAGCCGTTGAACCTTTGTGAAACCATGATTTTCTTACCCAATGCCAAAGAGTCTTTTAATCACTTTCTGTGTCACAACTAACTCACGAAATTTTCCTAGCAAAACTGGGGCAGAAAAATTTCGTTCGTTTGTTTGTTTTGTTGTCTAAATAGGTTTGACCTCGAGACGCAAGGATCAAGATAACCTACAAATGGGATATCAATCCAGAGTGAAGAAAAGAACCGAAAGAAAAGATTTCAAACGTTGGAGTAAACAAAGGCGCGGATTGCTCAGAAGGTGATTGAAGTAACAAGCTCCGCCGACTCCGTTTCACTCAATGTTACAGAAATAAACAAGCACGTACAGCTTGTTGAGCATCAAGATCCAGATCGAGGTCTACAGCAAAATCGGCTAAGATTCAAGATCAAGTTTTCAAGAGAATCATAGATAGGAATCTTGTAACTCATAGTTTGATAGCATAGCTAGTTCGACTTTAATTTCTTTTGGTGTAATAAGGAGATCAGTAAGCAGTAAGCAGCAACATGCAGCAACGATAACAACAGTAACAGCAAAGTGTCAGTCCATGGTAGTCCCAGCTGCCAAAACTTCCCGAACTACATTGACCTGATTCCCGTTTAGCCCAGGATATGTAGGAGGCCTCCGAAGCAAAGGCTCGGTCAAACTCTTTCAAAATGCTTCCCACGGAGTATTCAAACGGGCAAAAATCGCTCGTATTTGCTCATTTATCTTTGCACGAAAACTCTTCGTGGTTTCCGCGCAAAGAGGGGCCGATGTGAGCACGTGATTTTTGCCTAACATGAATTACTCCCACAAAATCAAAACAAAATTGTCTATTTTTTACGATGTGTGTTTTTAGTGAATTTTCGTGTTATTTTTGGTAATTGTTTGCATTTGTATATGCATGATTATATATGTTAAATTGATAAAAAATACAAAAATATGTCGTGTTTACATTTCTATATAACTTTGAAATTAGGAGTAATTAATTTTATCTTACAAAATGAAAATCACAAAAAATAATTCATCTTTTTACATTTTTAGCATTTAAATGCTTAATTATGTGATTTATGTTTAATTGATATTTAATTGTATGTAACGATTGTTAGTATAATTAGTATTAGTTAATTTGATTAGATTTTTTTTTAGTGTAGTTAATTTTTTTTTTATAAATTAGGAGTTTAAATTAATTGAGAGGGAGGAAATAATTAAAGCTTTGTTTGAAATTCGGATTGGGCCAAAATTTAAAATCAAGAATCAGGCCCATAACAATTCTTTGTTTTCACCCAGTCCATACCCAAATCCGGTCCAACCCGCCAGCCCCATTGTATCCCACAAATTGATCACAGCCGTTAGATTTTTGATCTAATGGCTGAGATTAATTATCTCATTTCTAACATGTCAAACCCCCCAAACCCTATTATTCCTCTTCATTTTCTCCTTCTCTTTCTCTCACTCCCCAGCCGCCAGAGTCCCCCCCCACTTCGTCTCCTCTGCTCCCTTCCATCGACTACCCCATTGCCGCTTCAAGCCACCACCATTCTAACACCCTCGAACCCTTTTACCTGCTTCTACCCAAATCCCTTACCAACTTCCCTCTAATCTCGCCACAAATGCTCAAGACAGACCTCATACGAAGACTTTTTCGGGCAATAATCTAAAGATATAAGAGTGATTCGGTCTCAAAATAATGATACTTGCTTAAGCATGGCAGTGAACAAGCAAGTGACGTCATTTGGAGATCAATTCAAAAGATTCAAGAACCCTAGATATTTAAAAAATAGGGATTTCGTCCGATTAACCAAGATTTGGGATCTAATAGACTTTAATCGGGGTATTTTCATTTGAAAATACTTCGATTAAGTTCCATTCGATTCTAAGAACCCAAGACGGCTGAGCTTCCGATCTCTCTATTTTCGTAGGTAATTTTTCTTCTTCTTTTAATATTTTTCTGTTTTTGTTTTCTTACATCTCGTTTTCAGTTTAATCATTTTCGGATTTTTCATTTGTGTTTGAAATTCTTCGGATATTTTCGAGGAATTTTCTGTTTTTCTTCATCTCTTGGGACCTTTTATTTGGTCGATTTGTTAGTTGTTATTCTTCGTTGTTTAACGGTTAATTGTGAATCGAATTCGATTCGTTGATTAATATCGTTAAGTTGTTTGATATTGAATTTATACATGCTGTCCGAAATTGTGTAGTCACTGCTTGTCGGATTTGTTTGTCGATTACGCATATCGTAATCGGCTAATCGAATGATATAGAATATGTGTTTGCGTCGATTAGCGTCGTCGATTAGTTAGCTTCATTTTTTTTTTTCTCTTTTCTCTTCTTTGGCCGAGAACACTGTTTCATTGAATTGCCAATTCTAAAGTTCTGTTTTGTCTATTTGATTACCAATGTTGTTGAATACAAGTTCGCGTCGATTTGCGTCGTCGAACATTTAGTTTCGAATTTGTCTCATTTTTTCTTCTTTTCTCTCGGTTTTGGAGTGTTATAATTTGTTGAATTTGTTTGTCGGCTTTTTGTTGTCGATCATACATGTTGTGATTCGACTTAACGAATGTTGTCGTTTCAATTCGCAAATTGGTTGTTTGAAATTCCGGGCAGTGGTTCACTGTTTTGCTTGAATTAAAATTTTTCGGTTTGTTGTTTGTTCCGAGTGTTGAGCTAATTGTTGGATTGTTTGTTTTGAACCATTGTTGATTCTAAATTAGGTTGTGAATTGGATATAGCTGTTAGTCCATTTAAGTAGCCCTAAAATCAACCTTTAAAGTGCAATACACATGGAAATAAGTTGTTAAAACTTGCTGGACAACCAGTGTATTTCATTAGTTTTTACCTCTAGGACTTTGTTTAGATGTTTAAAACCCATACTTAGACACAACAGTGGGCTGTCAGGGAATATAATGATCAAAAAAGTTTGAATTCTTAATTGTTTGAATGCTTTTTGAGCTGGAAATAAGAAAGAACATGGGGTATGACTAAAAAAGACTAAAGGGTGCACATGAGTTAGGGAATAAAACAGGCTGGAAGGGGAGTTGATAAGGGGGATAATGATTCTGTTTTGTCATTTTGGAGGATATAAATGAGGCAGGGAACTCACTGGAATGGGGACTGAGATTGAGGTATACACATAGACATTAGGATACTCTCTGGAGAATACACACATAACACACTCACATGGGGAAAACAGAAAGACATTCCTACATATTCATACTGGCAGAATATAGGAGGTACTGAAAGAGTGTTGCTGGAGAGATTTTTAAGCACAAGGATACAATTCCAAAATAGAGAAGGAAACATACATCCTATTACATTTTTAGTACTGGAATTCGAGAGAAAACAGTGAGAAAATATAGAGTGAAAGCAGAAGTTTTTATTGGAGTAGAGTCTTCAAACACGCATTGGGCGTATTCTGTTTGTTTGCTTCAATTTTCAGTTCTGGCAGCTTAAGGAAACCATCCTTTTGTTCTATTGTCTCTTTGTAATTGCCTACTCATTCTATTCGAGTGCTTTTCTTGGTTCGGAGCAATCTTTTAAGAATCCTTGGCCATTTGTTTTCTTCATTGGAATCTTCCGTTTGTTGGCTTGCCGAGATTCTGTTTGCTATGTTTTTGTTGCTGCTTTTCGGTCCCGGATCCCCTGTTATTTTACTGGAGTTTCATTTGGTTTGAAGCTTATTTTCTGTTTCTCCGTTTGCTGCCTGGGCTGTTGTTGCTACTGATTTCATCGGTTCTAAACTAATTCTTGATCATCACTGGAATCCACTTTGGTTACTGTCTTGTTGCTGCTCACTGTTGCTCTGTTTACTGATCCTTTCCTCCATTTTGATTTCGAATTCCAGGTATGTCTTCGGAACACAACTGATGTAACCATTTGCTCCGAGAGATCGGATTTTCGAAATAAAACGTCATCCTGGGAGTCACCCCCAAAAGATTGATATTAAGTCCCATTTGTATTAGCTTAACATTTTTATAGCATATGTTGAATTCATGTGATTATAATGGAGTGTAAACTGTTTTAAAACTATTCAATTTTGGACTGAATTTGTTTCGCGATATTAGATAAACAGTTTGTTTAGAAGTGTTAGCTTAAGCATATTTAAGATATTAGCTTTCTCGTAGTGCTACAATGGAAACCCAATTGTCGCCAATACATGTTTAAAATACTATTATGGTTGTAAAGTTATTCATATGATTAGATTACTTCATAGAAATAAATATGGACCATTCGCATTTAAATCCAAAAAATAAAAATAAAATGCAAAGTTAACAGTTTAAAGCGGTTTAAAGTTTAATCAAAGCACATAATTTATAAACATGTATAAAATCAGATATTTTTAGCCATTTATAATAATTGAAGCGACCGTGCTAGAACCACGGGATCCGGGGGTGCCTAACACCTTCCCTCGGGTCAATAGAATTCCTTACTTAGAATTTCTGGTTCGCAGACTTCATTTGGAAAGTCGTAAATTTCCTCGATTCGGGATTTAAATAAATCGGTGACTTGGGACACCTTAATTTATTCCAAGTGGCGACTCTGAAATAAATAGAATAATCCAGTTTCGAACATTGTCACTTAAATTGGAAAAACTCCCTTGCGCATCTACCCCCCGGGGTAGGGAGCGCGCCAAAAGGAGGTGTGACAATGACTTAATTATCTAAATTATTATTTGCACCTATAATATATATTTTAAATATTTTTACTTCATTTCATACAATCGCATTAGCTTTTTAAGCTATATATCTAATTTTGCAATAACAGCCTATATTTATATACAAATGCTCTTTATTAATATTATTTAAGTTAAAATAGCATTTTTATATTTTTTATAATATAAAAATATTATTTTAAGCATTTCAGTGTATATAATATTTTTATTTATTTATTAAGAATTTTTATAAGTTATTTTTGATTAATTTTAGGCTATTTAAATAACAGCCTAATTTTTAATCAAATTTCGGACCATAATTAGTCCAATTACCCCAAGCCCACTCTCAATATTCTAATTTCCCAGCCCAATCTAGAAATAAACAACCCATCCTGATAAAATCCCAACCATTGATCAAAATTGATCAACGACTCACAACACCCCACTCCTTTCCTTATATCCTCCAAAACCTAACCCTTATCCCATTTCCTAAAGACTGCCTCCTTTATTCTCTTTGTCGCTCCTCTCTTCTTCACTAAACCCTAGACGCCTCTCCTAAATCCCTCTTTTAATCCCACTGATAATGGGATTCGACTACTATTCTCTTAGCATATTTGAATCATTTGGTACTGGTTGTCTATTTTTGGTGTTACCTAAGTGCTTGTCTCAACATGGCAAAGCAATAACTCCTGCAATCAAACCAAAAGGGTTCTAATATTTGATTTTGAGCAATGTTTCGTCTATATACATTCAATACTGTGTTTTGTGAGTACGATTTCATTTAGATTTTTGTTGATTTACATTTTTCCTAAAAAAAAACTAGGGTTTACCAGATTTCTCTCCTAAATTGATTTTGAACTGATTTTGCATGTTATCTTTATTTATTTGTTGTTTGATTTATTTCATTTTCTTGTGTGTTCGTTCAATCTTTACTGCTATATAAACCACCCATTTTCCTTTTTGAGACAGACTGGAATCAACATATTCTTTACTAAAATTGGGGATTTTGATATTATCTTTTTCTGTATTCTATTTTGGCAAGCTAAAATCCAAGGCCACTAAGACCTTGTTACTCAACATTCTCTTGGTGCGAGCATTGCTTAGAGTTCTTCGAAGATCTTGGGAACTTTGACACATTGGAATTCTAGGTTCTTATGGAATTTTTTTCTTTGTTGTTATTCTCTTAACCGGTGAGTTACTGGACTTTTGCCACTTCATTCCTATTTACCTGCCATTTGCATATGTTTTCACTTATGGAGGTCGTAGTCTAATATGTTTTCTTGGTTGTTCTTGTGTGCAATTGTGATTGCTTTTGTTCAATTTTAGGTCTCTTTAACCTTTGAATTTATTATATTGATAATTTGAAACATGCCTAAGCCTGATTCAAGTAAATTAGATTATTCTTTTAAGTCTTTTTAGCCAATGTGTTATGAACTACTATTGTTTGGGACCTTTGCACTTATTAGCATCTCTTTGGTGTCTATTCTTGTTTTAGGCTGTCAATTCTGTTATTTGAACATGCTTTACCTGCATAATTTGTACTCTCTTTAGCTAACTAGTCAATTGTGTTCAAAACATGAATGTTTACCTTTTCTATAGGGTACAAGTCTATCTTCTTATCCTATTCTGAATTTCTGTGGTGGTATCTTGCCTATGTAGTATGTTCTAATCCTGTATCAAGAATTTTTATCAACCATGACTAGTTCTCTATCAATATACCCTTTAGCATGTTTTTGGCTCCCTTGATTCACCAGTAGTTGTCATAATTTACTTCTCTATCCTGTCTAAATATTGTTCTAATATCAAATTAACATGACTATTTTGTAACACTAGGACCTATACTTAGCATAATTTAGACCATTTAGGTTTTCACTCATTTAGTATTATGAATCTAGGTATGATAACTTTTTCCAATCTTTCAAACTTGCCATTTCCTTCACACTGCTAATGTGTGATTGACTATACGCTGAGTGTTGTACCCATTTATTCTTAAATCCCGTGACATGTTCGATTATCTGCTCTATATACTTAACTTGACTATGTTTGTACCCCTCAATTCCTGCCTCTCAACCATTGTCCACTCTCTTTAATTTGTGAACCTCTTATTCTTATCCGGTTGAAAGCCAATGCTACCAAGGTTCTTACTACTGAGGCCCTTGTAAACTCTGACACACTAGGGTTTGGGTCCTCTAGGGTTTGAGTCCTTAATCGTTTCTCCTAACGTTGGAACCTGAATTATCTTAGTTCTTTCTTCTTACTGTCCCATGAATATATAAGTTGGTTGGCTTAAGTAATTCAATGCTTGGCAATATGATTGTGTGATTTGGCTTCAAGCTCTTCTATGGATTCTGGGTTGTGTTGATGAATATGGATTTTGTTGAAAGTCTGGGTATGCTGGTGAAGGCCCATACAATTATGGTATTTATTGGGGCTTGTTATGGGCTTACTATCGTTATTTGTATCACGTTTGTAACTACTTTATTGTTGGACATGTAATAATTGTGTAACGAACAATGTGGTATTAATAAAATTGGGGAAGGGGTAGATTTTAATATTTGCATACAAAATGGGTAGATAACATGCCTATAAGACTTAGTAATGATTTTAATATTTGCATACAAAATGGATAGATAACATGCCTATAGGACTTAGTAATTTATTTTTCATATGTGATATTCAATCACTATGTGCACTATAGAGATCATGCCATTAAGGGAAGCACGCATACACACATTTCTTGCTAGCAAATATGAATAAAATAAATTCTATAATTATTCTTACTGCTACATGTTTCTAGGAAACCTGCCTATAAGAACAATGTCACTAAAATTTCAATCAACTCATCGCGGCATATTTACTAGAAATTATGCCTATAGGATTTTAATCATTTATTTCGTTAATGCATCGCACTGTTATCTAAAAGCCATGTCTATAGGATTGAGTGTAATGGTAAAATAGGTTCTAAGTATTACACGTAAAAGATCCTTCCTATAGGGAATAATTGCTCGCCATAATTGGTTAATTCTAGACCACTCGACTACTATTTTATGTACGCTACTGTTGAAGGGCATGAATAATTATGGGGCTTTTCCCTAACAGTTTTTGCTATCTTTGGACTGCATAGATCACCTAGGCATAGCACATATAGGTTTAATAACTTAAAAAATGTGATTTCAATAATCAACTTATAACAACTATATAGTCCCTTCTACAAGCGATATCTTGCATCCGAAATGGCATGCATGCTTTAATTCAAAGTCACTTAGAAATCATGTCTATAGGGTTTAAGGTTCTTAATTCTGAAACCTATTAACTTGAATATTTTTCTTGCGTGCATTTGTTGCTTAAGCGTGGAGGCAAACATGAGCCTTAGCTGCCTATATATGAAGTCCAATGTGTTTTTGTATGTCGCCTAGTTTTGACATTTCTGAGCAGTCTAAGTGAGGTCTAGATCCACCCAAATAGAGGTCCAATACCTTCTGGACTATAGGTATGGGACAAGTAATGCACGCATAGGGTACGACTTAGAATTGAATTAGAACGCTTTTAGGTAACAACTTTAACATAGTAATCGGGTAGAAGAGATATTATATGTACCCGCTGAATAATATGAGTAACTCCCTATTTTAAGGGAGTTGCGAAGTATTATTTACGTTGCACAGGGTGATCCTTTAGGCTAAAAAACTTAGAACACCCCCATTTTCCTTCATTTTCATGTATGATTATTAGATCTAAGTAGTTGGATCCCTATATTTATACTAAGACTTGTACTATCTTTATTGTAATAACATTCTTTGACTTCTGAATTCCTTTTATTTATTTGGTCACCTAGTTTAAATGTTATCCACCTAATCTTAAGTTGTGTCGAGACGCACAGTTGTAGACCTCGAAGAGTGCCTAAAACCTTCTCATTAAGGTAATTTGAGCCCTTACCCGATCTTTGGTGATGCGGATTAGCTAAAATAGAGTTGTTTGCAAACATGTGCCTTAACACACCTTAAAATTATAGGTGTCAACTCTCTTCTTTTAATACCTCATTTAAAAGAGCTTTCACACGTCGAAACCCGCTTTTACGAAAAAATGGGCTGCGGCAGCATGACGACTCTACTCGGGATATACTTAGGCTCTTACCATAATAAATTTAGCTTGTGTAGATTATATTATTTTTTATAAAATACACATTCCATTTCCATCTTTATTTGTTAAATTTTGCTATTGCATGCACATCCCTTTCGCGTTCACCTTTTCTTGTTTAAACACATTATAACATGCTCATCCTTTCCCAACTTCTCCACTTTTATTTGCTTAAATTTGTTATAACATGCACATACCGTTACCCATCCACCCTTATTTGCTATAACTGTTTTCATTCGTTTAAAGATTTCTATATCATGCCGCTCCCATCCCTACTCCCATGTTTGTTTATTACATTTACGTATATATTCCACAAACTAAATTCTTCCTTTGTCTTTCTTTTATGTTTATCATGTTTTACCTTAATGCTGTATTTACCACTTTTTACATATTTATCATGGAAATACTTGGTCATGTGTTATTATCTCTGCATAAAGCATGCTCAATATCATACTCCTTCCGTGCCAATTATCAACATGGCGGTACTTGAAGAGTGTCCGCATTCTTCCAAAATTACCCCTTTTTAAAATCGGAAAGACTTATTTACAGTAGACTAGTCGATCAGTGGTACAATCGACGGTCCCATGCCTTTCCCTCTCAAGTTGTCAACTTGAGAGTACCAGTCTAGGCTATTCTAGAAATCCTACTCCAATATCAAATGTACATACATCATGCTAAAACTAGTACGGGTTATAACGTTGTCAACGTGATATCCCGCTAAGATAAACCTTGTCCGAAGTCTGACAAAATTTCCACAATCCCAATAGACACTGCCACATTATGTGCATTACTTGGAGAAAATATGTCAATATATTGATCATTTGTGTGTAAATATTCGAATCTGGAGGGGGAAATGGCTAACCCTATTTGTTTGCAGAAAATGAAACACAAAGTCCCCAAGTTTGGCATGGTCCAAAACATCCAACCTCTGCTACTGGATTGGTGGAAAAATCTCACCCCTAGCGACAAGAATCATGTGATAAAGGTCCTAGGTAATCTACCATCTTTGTTAGACATCCATCCAAATAGAGCATTTATTGAGGCCGCTACTGTGTTTTGGGATGATAAAATGGATGTCTTCCGCTTCAGTGACATAGAAATAACCCCTCTTTTAGAGGAAATAAGAGGTTTCGCTAAGCTTCCATGGGATAGTGCAGTTAGTGCCAGAGAATCGCACCCATCGCGATTTTTTGAAAAAATGTTGGGCTTCAATAAAAATGATAAATTGCTTTGTTAAAGAAGTCGTACATCCCATTTGAATTCCTTTATGAGTTTTACGGGCACAATAATTCATATCGACTTCGTCATGAGGAACTCGCCATTACCTCCTTGAGTTGAATGTACCATCGAGTTTATGTGTTCATTTTCTGTTTCTTGGGGTTTCTAATATTTCTGATAAAAGGGGGAAGTATCCACACTCGTCTAGCCATGGTCGCTAGGACCCTAATGAAAGGCATTGAGGGACAAACCTACACTATCATCCCCATGATCTTGGTTGAGATGTACCGCGCTCTAGATCAGTGTAAGCAGGGGTTCGAACACTTCAAGGGTTGTAATATGCTACTGCAAGTTTGGCTATTAGAACATTTTCAAAAAGGAAAGTGTAGCAAAATCTCCTGCGTCGACCATTGAATGACCGCATAGCTTACTATCACCCAAAGAGAATGACATTTATCCCAGACAGGTTTGCACAACCTAAAAATGATGTGAGCTGGTTGTGCTTCTTCATCAATATTACGGACGGGCAGGTATATTGGATGTTCGAATGGTTTCCCAACGGTGAGTTCATCATCACGTCAAGTTAGACTACTTAGCTAGTGTAACACCTCCTTCTTCTACGAAATGTATTATACACTATACCCGTGTGGGCGTATTTTCTAATTTAAGGACAGTCGGAATGAGATTAGTTATTTAAGTTTTCAGAGTCGCCACTTGAGAATATAATAGTGTCCCAAGTCACCGGTTTAATCCCGAACCGAGGAAAGTTTGACTATGTTACAGTCCGCGAACTAGAAATCCGGATAAGGAATTCTGTTAACTCGGGAGAAGGTGTTAGGCACTCCTGGATTTTGTGGTTCTAGCACGGTCTCTCAACTGTTGTTTTGATTTTATCATATTTCAATTATCTATTTTAATCATGTGCAAGTGTTCCGCTTTTTGAATTTTAAGAATTTGCAACATCGTGGAAATACATCCATGACCACACCGTACCAGTACGCCTGTGGCTTTGAATATATTTCGACTTCGTTGAGAGTAGGATTTGGGTCACATAAATGTGCACCCGTTCAAATTAATGTATATTAAAATTATGCCTAGCGATGTCTATTCTTGTTATTTTTGGGAAGGATCGTGAAATTATCTAAACGATCCTTCCGGGTCTAAAAATTTTATAGTTATTATTTGGGGGCCCCGTGCATTTTATCTTGTAATGTGACTCGTCCCATTTCACTTTTAAAGGTTAAACCTATTTATTTACTATATTTTTTTAATTATGTTTTTCCCTTAATAGAAATGTTTATAAGCAATTTTTATGGCATTATTTATTTGGATCCAAGCCATTATTTATTATTGGGCCTAGATTCTGGGCTAACTTAACAAAGCAGCACCAAGGTGCAATTGGCTACTTGAAACCCAGTCAACATTTTCATATTTGTTCTCACAGGCATAAATGCCATATCGATTGGACTTGGGCATCTTCTCACGACTAGGCCCAAATTATTAATATCTAAAGCAAGTTTGATCATTTTTAATAAAACAAACAGAGATAAAAGCAAATATTACTCAGTATCAGAAATTAACTATATCTACTAACACTGATTTACATTTGAATATTACTGTTTAATTAGATTAACCGAGTCTAATCTACATATTATTTATCAGTTAAGACACTACTTGCAGAGTTACCTTGTTATTTTTATTTAACTGGAAGCATTAACCTAAATTTTCAACTAAAACACATTCAAATTGTAATGTGGATTTCATTCATACTGAAACTTCTGTTTACGCCATACTACTGAGTTTTAACGTTTATTTTTAACTAAACAAGTTTGAATGATACTAAGCCAACAACACGATTCAAACTTTAACTAAGTCATGTTTTTCAAACTAACAGCTACTGATTCAAAATTAGTTAACAAAATATCCGAGCACTTGTGCATTACACGTCTGATTTCAGAGTAGTTGTAAATCTATAAGCAAATTAATTAAGTTTAAACTAGTTTTTAATTTAGATCTAAGTGATCATTTTGACTGATCTACTTAATGTATTTCCTACATTATTATCCACTACTACTATAAATCTGAATTAAGTTCGTACAGTCCAGTCCTTATTACAACCCAAAGTCCTAATGAATTATCTGAACTCTAATTATCAAACTATAAGAAAAAAAAAGAATTACAAAAGGAAACTACTGCTCATTCCATTTCTTCAAACTTCAATTACATCCTTGAGAGGTAGTAGTGTACCTGATCAGATTGAGATAAGACAATCAGTTCTAAGGGATGAAGTAGAAGAAAATCAGCGATAAGCAGCAACCAAGTATCAACAACAATGGAGGCAGATTAACACAACAACAGGTATAACTTCAGAATAGAAAACCCAGCGAATTCAAAACAGAAAACCCACCGAATTCAATCAAACAGATAAAAAACAACGAACGAAGTCCAAAATACCACTCGAACTAACAGCAATGAAACAATAGCAGTATTTCAGTGTATTTCTAGTGCAATCAATCTTCTGAACCTCTTTAATAAGGCCTAAATGGGCCTTTTTATAGAGTAGAATGGGAGGGAAATTTGAATTAGATATTCAGATTTCCCACCCCTACTCTTTTTGAATTATTTCAATTTAGTCTAAGTGAATTTAACATAAATACACTTGAACCCCTGCTAGAAGGTTCTAGGGTATTCTCTATCGTTCTTTTTAGGCGTAAATGCCTTTATTACCCTCACTTGCCAAGGTTTATTACCTATTTACCATTTTGCTATACCTAGAATGTCCTTTATTGTTTGGCTAATTACATAAAAACCATGCCTATTTGTCTTTTATGCCCTTATTCTTTCCAAATTACTCTCATAATACCCTTTACGTATTCCCCTTTTACCCATGTGTCTTGTGTTTATTTACCCGACCACCCTTAGATTTAATTAAGACCTTGAGTAGTCAAAAATCAAAATATTATTTAACAAATAACCCCTGATACTTAGACCTTATATTATAGCCAGTTCAGAACTAATTAACCCTTTTTCAGATCTAACCACTTTACAAACATAGCCACAAAATAGCCTTTTAATTAATCAGGAACCCATACAAATCAAAAGTCAAATTGTATTGCAATGATAGCCAACATTAAGAAATTTACTCCCATAGACCTAATACGACTAGTTACTCAAAAATTTAGAAGAGTCAAGTATTAAACTGTATTGCAATAATAGCCAGTATTAAACAAACTTGCAAATATAACCCTAATTACGACTAAACACTTGATTAAGCAGGACTCAGGGAAATAATTTAATAATGGTTGAATCCAATTAATCAGAATATTTAATCGAAAAATATCTATCAAGCAAGAATATTAAACGACTACAGAGCATGCAATTTAATTAGGTGACTTAGATCAGAAAATGAGAGCATATAGTCGATTTCAAGTATACACAGACAAACTTTTGAACATGCAATAGGTTCAGGCTTACAAATAACGAAGATAAAAGAATATCACGAAGCACAGTAGAGAAAAAATGGGGTTTAGGGTCACTTAGCTTTTCTGTTGTTTTCTCGTTTTCTTTCTTTCTTTCTTTTCCTTCACTTTTCTTCATTTTTCTTCTTGGTTCTTAATTTTTCGATCACTCAGAGGCCTTGAGCCTTTTTGACTGTTGGTCTTCGAAACAGACTCTTGGAATCTTTATTTGCTGTGAAAGACTCATATCTGAAGGTTGGGGATTCGATTGGGTGGCTTTTAGTTTGGGGGTATCCGCCGGAGTACGGTTCCGGCGGGATATTTTTAAATATTCAACGGGCTAGGCTAAGATTAGAGGGAAGGGGTTTGGATATGGTGAAATAGGAGCTTAAGGTGGTTCTATGGTGTTAAGGGTGGATGCTGATTCATAGGTTGGTGATCATTGGCTAGGGTTCCGGCGACCTGTTATTCAAGATTTGGGGAGAATGAAAGGAATTTGGACGGGATTGGTGTGATGGGATGATAAAGGAGAATGAGAGGGTTCAGTGGTGTAAGAATTGGTCGGAGAAGATGACCATAAGTGGACCACCGGTGGGGTTCCGATGGCCCAGATGGAGATGGGGAAGGGGAAGTGTGACGGCTAGGGTTTGGGCTCTGAAGTGTGAATATATGAAATGAATGTGATTGAGGGTGTATTGATATATTAAACATGTAACGATGTCCCTCAGCCGTTGGATTAGTTTAAACGAACGGCCAGGATTCACTGGCCATTTAAACGGTGTCGTTTGGTTTAAGTGAAGTTTTCCTCTCATCCGTTAGATTAATTATTTGAACGGTTGTGATTATTTCATCTTGACGGTGTCGTTTGGTTTAAGTGAAGCTTTCCTCTCATCCGTTAGATTAGTTATTTGAACGGTTGTGATTATTTCATATTAACGGTGTCGTTTGGTTAAAGTGAAACTTTCCTCTCACCCGTTAGATTAGTTATTTGAACGGTTCTGATCATTCCCATTTAACGGTGTCATTTTAATTATTAGACAACCGTTTGTTTTGATCCGTTTGATTCAATTTATTAACGGTCCAGATTTGTTTAATTGAAGCGATGTCGTTTGGTCTTGTGTATAGGGCAAGCCGGTGTTCCCTTTGGGCCAGGTCTATGTAATGTGTTAATTGGGCTGGAATTATGTAATAGGCCCAAATATTTTGTATTTATACTATGTATTGTACCTTATATTTTGTATTTTCATATTGTATCTATTTATTATTTTTTCTAGACTTTTCTTGTATTTTATATTTGTTTTCTTCCGTATTTATTTCCAATGTATTTATTATCTCTTGTATTTTATATTTGTTTTTAATTTTCTAATTTTTCTAGTAATTATCTTATATTTTTGGTATTTTTTAATTAATTCAAATTGTATTTTTATTTTAATTTCCTTTACTTTATTTTCAACAAATAAAAACAAACATTGATACTTCTACAAAATAATCAATAATTCAAATAAAAATTATTTTTATATATTTATTTTGGACTTATTTGCTTAGGGTAAAAATCACGTGCTCACAGCTAGTATTGATCCGGTTGAGGGGAATCTATCCTTATGCTCCAATAAGGGTAATGAGACAAGTGGGAAGAAAATAGGTTATACCTCGGATTTTCAACATGGTCCAGTACAAAGTAGATTTTAAAGGGGATATTATACCATTCAAGTTTGAGGCACAATATTTGTGGAATCAGATGTTCATTATGGAAAAGGATACTATTGGGCCTGACAAATATCATGTCGGTCATGTGTACTTCTACCTATATGGCTAGTGGATGATATAGTAGAAGACGTCAAGCCGAGGGTTAATCTGAAAAACAAGATCATAGTTGACGATGCTGAAGCACAAATCAAATACAGAAGATTACGCAAGAGGGTCTTTGAATCTGAAGCTAGGCATCTAGAGCAACACAAAGCGAATGTGGAAGCAATCAACGAATAGAGGAAAATTGCTACCAAATCAACAAAGTTATTGAAATATCTTGAGCAGGGGTTGATAGAACTTGAAGGGAAAATGAGAAAGAGGGGTGCATGCTTTGAACCTGAAAGATGGGATATACTGAACATCCCGTAAAACCACATTAGGTAGTAACGAAACAAAACCTGAATGAGTGACTTCGACTCTATAGGAATCAGGAAGTTTTACCATAAGAGGTTTAGGTAAAGCTTTAAAATCAATGAAGAATTTTTTAGAGAAACACATATGCTCTATAGCCCACTATCTAATATCTATGAATTGCTGTCAATTTGAAAAAAAAATAGGCATAAAAGTAAAAAACTTTAGCTATACTAGTACAACTCAGATTGGCTGAAGCATCAAAAGTGCTTTCTCCTTGCTGTCCCGACTTCACCTGTTGAAGAAATTGCAACAATTTTGCCACATTCTCTTGGGTGAGTGCCTGCACATTTTCTACATTATTTGTTGGTTGCACTCTTGCTTTATCTGAGTTAAAAACATTGTTTATTTGCACCTGTCCTCTTTCTTGAAATTTCTTCTAATTTGTGAACTTAAAGTTAGTAGGAAAATCATGAAGCATGTAATATTGTTCTATGGTATGACCTAGCTTTTTGCAATAAGTACATATCATATTTCCTTTCTTAGACTGAAACATACCCTTATGTCCTTTATTATCTTTGAACTTACTGAAGTTTGTTAGTTGAGTGGAAACATTAAAAAAGGTTGAATCACCGGGATAAATAGGTATAGCATGAATTTTCCTTTGTTTTTCATCGTGAATTACAAGGGAATATGCTTGACCAATGTTAGGTAAAAGGTAAGGTTAGCACAATGTTGCTTTTGACACCAATAAATGTACCATTCAAACCCATTAGGAACATCACTAGCCTTTCATCTTGATGTGCTTTGTGTATTTTGGTTTTAGCTCCACAGCTGCAACCATACACACAGACAAAAAAGGTGTAGAGTGCATCTAGTTCATCCCATAGGCTTTTCATTTTAGTGAAATAGGTAGATACACTAGTGTTACCTTGCACAACATCATTGAGTTCCTTTTGTAATTGAAACAACTTTGCTCCATTTGTCTGACCAAATCTATCCTCTAGGTCACTCCACAAATCCTTTGCAATCTGAGAGTAAAGGACATATTCAACTATCTCTGTTATTAGGGAATTCAACAATCAGGAAAGAACTATGTCATTGGTGTGAGCCCAAGTCTTTTGAAGTCCAGAATCTGCATCACGAATAATTAGAGATGTATCAGTGAACCCTAGTTTGTTTATGACTGATAGAGCAATGACGACTGCTCTCATCCATCCTCCATAACTCTTGCCATCAAAGACTGAAGATACTAGGTTCATGCCTGGATAATCTGAAGGGTGAAGGTAGTATGGGTGAGTTGAGTAAACAATCCCTACTCTAATATGAGTTGCTGTAGCAATAACATCAATGGTAGAAGAAGTTGAAATAGGGGTTTCAAGAGTACCCATGATCAATTGTGTTTAAGAAAGGAGAATGATGAAACAAAGTATATTATATTATGAATTGTACAGTAGCAGACCAGGTCTACTATGATACCATGTAGGAAACGAAGAAGATAAACGTATGAAATTTTCTTTTTCTGTATATTTTTTGTTGTACAAGGCTAAGGTATAAATATAATAAGAAAAGGAATCTAGGATAAAATAGAAATGCCAAGTGGCATGCTCCTAATGTCTAAGCTATAATTGTGAAATTCCTACGCTATAACTAACTGTCAGATAAATATAGGAAATATAAAATACTATTTACAAGGTGTATATGTCTGTACTCCAATCTTCTAGAACACCTGGCCTTGGGCTACATTATTTATTTTAACCCAATATAAATAAGGCAGCCCAACACAAATTAGGCCCAAATTTTCTCCACAGATCAAAGTGCAAACCCGGTTCAAATATGTAAGTATATACAAAGGCTGAGAAATTCCTTACGTAAACCAAACCCCAAACATTTGACCAAAACAACCACTTGATCTCTCAACTCCCTTTGAAACCTTATCAGAGACTTCTGGAAATAGACGAACACCAACAAGATGCAATTCTACAAGATTATTTGATGCATATGAATATAATAAAGTTGAATGAAATGAGCGTTAAATCCAAATAATGGAGTTACAAATATAATTTATGTACAACTTTTGAAGTAATGATGAAGTTACTTGATGAGTTAATAGTTTGTTTTAGGTTTGCGTTCTAGTTTTGGGGCTTCTGGTACATTCTTTAGCCTTTGCAATGTATCTCCCACACTCACTGGAGAGACGTGATATATACATATACATATACATACATATATATATACATATACATATACATACATATATATATATATATATATATATATATATATATATATATATATATATATATATATATATATATATATATATATATATATATATATATATATATATATATATATATATATATATCTTCGCAAGAAATGACCATGGAATACACGTATGAAACTGTACAAATCATCCACAACCAACTCTTAAAGCAATGAGATCATAAAACTAATTTAAAGTGCGAATAGAATGGGCGTTGAATAAAAAATGTCAGCATCACATTTGATAATTAGATTATTTATGCATTGACTCCCTCAGACTATTGTATATGGAGAGAGGTGATAGAGAATCGGAAAAGAAGAGAGGAAAAGGTAAAACTGAATCCCCTAATTTAAGGCACTAATAATAAATTTGTATATTGAGAGAGTACACATCACATCTGATAACTGACCACACCCAATTATACCTTATAAAAAAGACTAAGTGGTCGTTGCAAATATAATCCGATTTATACGTCTGGAGTCGAATCCCACAGAGAACTAAGGCTTACTACAATTGCTTACTATCACTAAGAAGACAAGCTTGAATAATTCTTAAATTATAGATATTAAGATTCTTGTATTTAACTAATTAACTAATAAATTAAAATAGTAAATTAACAACTAAAGATATTAAGGGTTAGAGACAAAATTAAGGAGGTCTAGAGTTATGATTTTCCCTACTTTCGAAATCCTTTTCACTACATTTTCTATAAATTTACCTAAGTCTTCTCTACCGATCATGAGCACTCTCATCATCGTAACTCTCTCCTAAGTAACTATCACGATTTACTAGACATATTCTCCTAAATTACGCTAGCTGAAATTAAGAACGTCTCACTCGGATCACACCGATGTTTCGTTATCCATAATCCCACCTTTAAAACCTCCGTATTGATCCCTCATATACGTTAGGAGTGGTGTTCAACTACCTAAATATGCATTCTCTCCCGAGTAATACATACTAAATAGGCATAGTCGATTATGAGCTCTTCAACCAACCACAATAATAATGTAGTTGAACAAACAGAGAAAATAATACAGCAAATCTATATTAACGTAACAGAGAAATCATCCTCCAATAGGTTCCATCAAAACCCTAAATAACAAATTAGCTATTCATAATAATATGAAAAACTACAATACTAGAATTCATATATAATAATAGAAAATAGGAAGAAGGAAGTGAAAAACTCGTAAAATTTTCCGCCTTGCTCCTAGTATTCTTGCCTACTTAGGTTGAATTTTCCATCTCCACGACAACTCCGTGCTCTTCCTAGGTCTAAAGTCTATCCAAACTAGATCTCCTCCCTTAAAAATGGCATTTTTTTTATCTATTTATATGTGTAGGAAAAGTCCTAAATGTGTAGCTCAACTCATAGTCAAGTCGGAAAACAATTAAAACATTCAAAAAGATAAATTATTCAATGAAGGAGAGAGTTCCTTTTTTTTTTTTTTTTTTTTTGTATAAAAAATGTGGATTCTAATTTCTACTGCACAAAAAAATTTGTCTAAAAAAGTATCTAACCACTTTTCTTTTTTCAAGTGTATAATAATTCGTCAAATATATATGACGAGTCATGTCAGCTTCAAACACAAGGTCCCTTTTGTATTCATATCATCAGATTTGTAAGATTCAAGAAGTTAAAGAGAGAAAAAATGGCGAATTTTGTATTGCAACTTCCAAATAATCTGCGTTTGCGGAGCTTCACTGTCTCATCCTCCTCTAATGGTATCCTTCTGCCTTCCTAAAATATTACTCCACTATGTTTATTGAGAATTTCTGCTAAAAATTTGTACTTTAAGAAAAGATTTATCTGTTCTTTTAGTAGAGTTTAGCCAAAAATTATAGTTATAGGTTTCTGCTCAAATCAAGCGATTGTAGTATATATAACTGTTATGTGAGCACAATTTAGATTAAAAAACCAATTTGGGTTATCAAAGATTCTTTTTTAATATTATGAAATGCTATTTCTTTGCTTCTAAAACTGCCAAAGCATGTGTGCTTTTGTTTGGTTGTGTTGCAGTTTAGAATGAACCATCAACCAAATTTGTGCTGATTGATTGCCTCATAATTGAGATATTTTATTATACATATCTTGCTTCATGTTTTTGTTTGAATTATTTAATGGTGCTGTAGAGATTTCTGTTGGGAATATTGTCTTGGAATTGACCTTATATAATCAAATCTGTAATGGTTCTGTAGAATACAAAGAATTAGTGTACCCATAACTGTCAAATTGGTAAATGGCTGTGTTTTTTGAGTTGAGCTTAGCACAAGCATTTCTGGGTCCTTGATCAAAATTGGTAGTTGTTGCATAGGTCAATAAAAGCAGAGAAGAATAACAAAATTGAATTTTGCTCCGGGGTCTTTGGTCTAGCACTGTGTGGGTTAGAACCAGCAGAAAGCTTGGCATTTTAGTGGAGAAGGGTAGAGGAGCGAGAAACTACATCCTCTTATCGAGGGTATCCAGTATATTCCCACGGGTGGGGAAGAGGCTCACCTATCCTAGTACTACTATCGCCCAAGCACGCTTAACTTCATAGTTCTAATGAGATCCGGTGCATTAGTTCTGGTATGATCGCATCATCGAGGGCAAATGCCAAAATCATAAAGAATGAAACATATAGCCTGCTTCAGAGAATTAGGAGATCACCCCTAGTTTCTGTCATTGCAACCATCCCCAGCTGCAAACCACGAAACAGAAACTGAAAGCATAATTGCAGGAATCATGTAGTTGATGAATCTGGTTTTCTCTCCTGTTCATCCTAAATGTTCAATGAGCCTGATTTAGATATACTAAGTTGGGTTTTCAATGTTTTCTTTGAAATGCAAAGTCTTTACTCCTAAACCTACCAGTTGAGTTCTTAATGCATTTAACTGTTTCTTAAGGTTAATGCTTCTAAATTATTCATAATATGGATTCAGGGTCTACTCCTGGTGTGCCTCAATCAGCTGGGCCAATGATTCTTGAACTTCCCCTTGATAAAATCCGAAGGCCACTCATGCGTACCAGAGCTAATGACCAGCAAAAAGTGATGGAACTGATGGATAGTATTAAGGAAATCGGACTTCAAGTACCTGTAAATACAAATCCTTTGCTGTTATTTACTTTTCACATGATTTGATTTTGTCTTTTTTTTTTTTGAACCAAAAACAGGAACTTTATATTATAGCTAAATAGGGTTCAGAACATTACAGCCATAGATAGTGTCATTTAGGACACATTTGTTATCATAGCTTACTAAACTATTACAAGCATCATAAGTTAAGTTTTTAACATAAACTACTTCGTCCATTTGGTCCCTTCTCAAGATTGTTTCCACAAAGAGAGGTGGCTGAACAAAAACCTTTCTCTTAGTTGCTGTAGCTTCATTTTGTTTTGCCATCATGTGTGCTACTTCATTCCCCTACCTGAAGTTGTGCCTCAGGATCACGTCCTTCTTCTGGAGTATTAACAACCTGCATGCAGTTATAATGTCGTTAAAAATGTAGTTTCCTTCATATATGCATTGTATTACCCGTATGCAGTCCGTTTCTATTTCAAGAGGAAATAGATTCCATTCTTGAGCAGTGGTGAGTCCTTCAAGAGCCAGTAGTTCTGATTCCAGTGCTCCATTTGTATGGATTGCTTTGTGAAACCTACTATCCAACTCCCATTTGTGTTTCTGAAAACATGTCCCAGGCCACTTGGTTGATTTTTATTAAAGTTGGCGTCAATGTTTTATACCACCCCTTAGGAGGTTTATGCCATTTTACCCTTGTGAGAAAGCACGGAAGAAAAATATATTATTGATATTTTAACAATGATACAATGAGCCCTATATATAATATATATTCTACTCCTACTATATATCGGATTAGGACATATTTTACTCCTACTACATATGGGATTATGATATATTTACACATAAGTATCTAACGTTCCCCCTCAAGCTGGTGCATACAAATCATATGTACCGAGCCTTATATATGTAGTTAATAGGAGGACCAGTGAGAGACTTTGTGAAAATATCTGCAAGCCGATCATTCGACTTCACAAACTTTGTAGCAATATCTCCCGAGAGTATCTTTTCTCTAACAAAGTGACAGTCAATCTCAATGTGTTTAGTTCTCTCATGTTAACACTGGATTTGACGCAATATGAACAACAACTTGATTATCACAAACAAGTCCCATCTGACTAATCTCACCAAATTTCAACTCCTTGAGCAATTGTTTGATGCAAATTAACTCACATGTCGCCATAGCCATCGCTCGATATTCTGCTTCTTCACTAGACCGAGCAACCACATTTTGTTTCTTGCTCTTCCACGACACCAAATTTCCTCCTACCAAGACACAATACCCAGACGTAGAACGTCTATCAGAAGGTGATCCTGCCCAATCAGCATTTGAGTATCCAACAATTTGCTCATGACCTCTATCCTCAAACAATAAACCTTTGCCTGGAGCTGATTTTATATATGGAAGAATGCGAACATCTGCATCCCAATGACTATCACACGGTGAATCCATAAACCGACTCACAACACTTACAGAAAAGGAAATGTCAGGTCTTGTCACCTGTAAGGTAATTTAATTTACCAACCAATCGTCTATATCTTGCAGGATCGCTAAGAGGCTCCCCCTGTGCTGGCATACGTTTAGAATTCGGATCCATCGGGGTGTCAACCGGTCTACAACCTGTCATTCGTGTCTCTTCAAGAATATCTAAAGCATACTTTCGTTGTGAGATCACAACACTTGAGCTAGACTGAACAACCTCAATACCCAGAAAATACTTTAGTTTGCCCAGATCCGTAGTCTGAAAGTGTTGCAAGAGATGTTGCTTTAATTTAGTAATACTATCCTAGTCATTGCCGGTAATAACAATATCATCAACATAGACCACCAGATAAATATAGAGACTGAAGGCAGAATGCCGATAGAACACATAGTGATCAACTTCACTCTAAATCATGCCAAATTCCCGGATAAATGTGCTGAACTTAACAAACCAGGCTCGAGGAGACTGTTTTAGACCATAAAGTGACCAACGCAAGCGACATACAAGGCCACGAGACTCCCCCTGAGCAACAAACCCAGGTGGTTGCTCCATATAAACTTCATCCTCAAGGTCACTGTGTAAAAAGGCATTCTTAATGTCCAGCTGATAGAGGGACCAATGGCGAACAACAACCATAGATAGAAAAAGGCGGACTGATGCTATCTTAGCCATAGGAGAGAAAGTATCACTGTAATCGAGCCCAAATATCTGAGTATATCCTTTGGCAACAAGACGAGCTTTTAGACGATCAACATTACCATCGGGACCAACCTTGACTGCATACACCCAACGACAACCAACAGTAGATTTACCGGAGGGAGGAGGGACGAGCTCCCAAGTACCAGTCGTATGTAAAGCAGACATCTCGTCAATTCATAGCTTGTCGCCATCCTGGACGAGACAATGCTTCACCTGTTGATTTAGGGATGAAAACAGAGGACAAAGAAGATAGAAAAACATAATAGGGTGATGACAAACGATGATAACTCAAACCGACATAATGTGGATTAGGATTAAGGGTGGTCCGTATACCTTTCCGAAGTGTAATCGGTTGATTAAGAGGAGACAAGTCCGCAGTATTAGCAGGGTCAGGTGCAGGACGTGAATCAGTTGGGCCTGATGGTGGGTGCGAACGACGATGATATGTCAAGAGTGGTGTTCCTGTGGCGGGGAGTCTAGGAGGAGCCACACTAGACTCCCCAACGGTTGGAATGGATAAGACTTCTATAGCAGAAGGTGAAGGAAGAGCTATAGGAGACTCGAGTAAGACTTCAGGAGAAGGAGGAGCTATAGTAGGTTCCTTAAAGGTCGGTATAGGTAAGACCGCAGATATATCAAAGGGGTCAGAATGGTCAGAAGAGGTAAAGAAAGGTTTAGACTCAAAAAATGTGACGTCAGAGGACATAAAATACCTACGAAGATCAAGTGAGTAACAACGATATCCCTTCTGAACACGAGAATAACCAAGGAAGACACACTTGAGAACACGAGGAGCTAACTTATCTTTTCCAAGGGCTAAGTTATGAACGAAACAAATGCTCCCAAAAACACGAGGAGGAACAGAGTATACGGGTGATTGGGGAAACAATACTGCATACAGTATCTGATTCTGGATGTGAGAGGAAGCATACATTACGAGTGTGTCCAATTTTATGACAATAAGAGCACTTGGGTCTAGATCTTCCAAAACGATCTCCTCCTCGTGTATTCTCCATAGTATGAGATGTCCGATTGTCCACCGATTGGGATACGAGGACAGATGAGTCAAGTGTCTGTGATGAGCTTACTGGGCAGCTAGGTGCTGCAGCAAGGCGAAGTACTCGAGAGAATAATTCATCAACTGTGGGGATGGTTGGACTAGCCAAAATCAGGCCACGTACTGAATCAAGGTCATTAGGGAGTCCAATGTGTGTAAGAACTAGAAACATCTTCTGTCGTTGCTCTTGTTGTTTTTCAATACTAGCAGAAATTGGCATCAACGTCTCAAATTCTTCCATGACTGCCTGAACTTGTCCCAAGTAAGTAGACATATCTAATTCCTGTTTCTTCAAGCTTGTCATTCGCGATATTACATCATAGAAACGAGATATGTCATTAATGTAGAGATTACGAGCCTTTTCCCAAACTAAATAACATGTCTGGAATGGACGGAACAAGGGCATCAACTTGGAATCAATAGATAGGATACTACATAACTGAGCATCGACCTTCTCCCACCGTGTTTTGGCCTTTTCATCACCTTCGCTAGCCTTTTTTGTTAAATGATCTTGAACTCCTTGACCTTTACACCACAACTCGACTGATGAAGCCCAATCTAAGTAGTTTGAACCTCCCATTAAAGGTTCTGAGGTAATCATAACAACGGAACTGCCAGAACCCGGGTTTCTAGACCCTAAAGCATCGATTCCCAAAGGCATGGTTGGATTATCACCAGATAACAAAAAGAATCAACTGAAAATTCTCTGAAACAGATGCTGAAAATACTGTGTTTGCTGGAAAAGTAATGTAGCTACCGGAAAAAAATTAAAAGTGGTCGGAATCAAACGAAAACAAGATGGGTAGGCTTGGAAAAACATGACGAACACACTGTCCAAAAGAAAATTTTCAAAATTCTGGCCGGAAGGGCCCTCACGCGCTGGCGTGGGGCTGACGCGCTGCCGGTGGCAGTGCTCCGGCAGGCTCGTGGGGCTGTTTTTTCGGTGAACTTTCTGGGGTTTGGTCGGATTTATGTTGGGGACCTTTTGGTGGTGTTGGATTTTGCACAACACTGATAATTAGTGACTTTTACGCAATTAGTCACTTAGGTCACCGAAAAATTGCACGGTGACTGAGTTATTTCTTTTCGGATATCGTTGGAATGACGCACAACGATTTATTTCTCACGGTGGCTTTGATACCATGTGAGAAAGTACGGAAGAAAAATATATTATTGATATTTTAACAATGATACAATGAGCCCTATATATAATACATATTCTACTCCTACTACATATCGGATTAGGACATATTATACTCCTACTACATATGAGATTAGGACATATTTACACATAAGTATCTAACAACCCTAATGTGTTTCTTCTTTAAAAGGTTGTTTGTATTATCATATAGGAGTTTGTATTCAAGGGCTCTTTGTATTATGAGATTTATATTAATAATGTTGGAGGTATTATTTTGGTTGTTGTTATTTCTATTAATCCAGGTATTCCATAGGATAAAAGGGAAAAGGGTGTTCCAGTCAATCAAGGCCTTATGAAGATTAACATTCAATTGCCTCACTTGGAGAAGCCAGTGGGTGCCATTAGTATTCTATTTAAACTACCATCATGCATTGTCCCAAAAGGAACTACTAGACTTACATTTGAAAAAGATATGGAAAGGTGTTTCTTCTTCAGTCTTACAAATGGGGTACATAGGATCAATGTTTATGGAGATGTATGCTAGATAGGTTATACAAGGAAGCCGATTGTGAAGGCATTGCCATATAAACAATTTATTTTGTTTGGACAGTTTTGTTTCCAAATCCAATCAAAATCTAGGTTACTAGGTTTTGACGACTCTATTAGAGTGTAACAAGACTTTGTGGAGAATATACCCTTGTTAGTCATTGACCAGATCAGCATATCCCATTTTGGTCCATACTTTCTAAGTCTAACTTTAAAGATGTGTTGCTTTATAGCGTCTGGGAGTACAAATGAGAGGTTGTCAAAATTCCAGTTTGTACCATCATGGATATCCCTAATTTTCATATTTAGATCTTTAGGAGAGAGAGGTTCCTCAATTAGACCCCGTAAATTTCTTGCCTCAGGAATTCAGTTTGTATTCCAAATATCCATACTGGTTTTTGAATGAGGTGACCAAGTTATTCCTTTATTGCACACAGTCCATCCTTTTAAAATGCTTTGCCAAATAAAAGAGTTTTGTTTTACGACTTTGATACTGCCATAAGTCGTGGCAATTAAGCTTACCCAAGGATTTTGATATTAGTCTCCATGCTAAACTTGATAGTAAGCTTATATTTTTAGTTTTTGCATCCTTAATACCAAGTCCTCCATTAGACTTAGGTTGACAAATAGTAGACCACTTTATTAAGTGAAGTCTTTTCTTTTCAGAAGTAGTACCCAAATAAAGTCCCTTTGTATTTTGTCAATATTTTTTAGGATTTTTGTGGGGAGGAGAGTATATTGCATATAATGGTTTGGGATTGTATTAAGACAGGCACTTGCAAGGGTTGTTCTACCAGCTATGTTTACAACATAGTTTTCCAATTAGCCAACCTGGCTCTCATTTTGTCAAAGATAAAGAGGTAATCCCTAGGTCTTGGGTTTTTAGAGAGAATTGGAGATGCCAGATAGGTTCCAAAATTCTTGCATTTTTTAAGCCTAGGGTTTGAATAATATCCTTAGTGGTGTTTGGATGGCAATTATTGAAGAAATTGTTTTTGGACTTGGTGGTGTTTATATTCTGCCCTGAAAGCTTGCAAAAGAATTCAAGACCTATTTTATTGGCTTGGCAGGATGTATTATTAGCTTTTGCCATTAGGGTTAAGTCATCTACAAAGAAAAGGTGGGAGAATATGGGGCTTCTTCTGCCTATTTGAATAGGGTTCCAATTTTTTATATCTACTTGATGGTTAATATACCTAGAGAACATTTCCATGCATAGGATAAAAATGTAGGGAGATATGGGATCACCTTGTCTAATGCCCCTACTTGGCTCAAAAAAATTGATGATAGATCCATTTACTAGAATCCTTATTAAGCTGGTGGTAATGCAACTCATTAGAAGATTTGTGAACTTTGGATGAAATTTGAAATATCTAAGGGTTCTGTATGTAAAAGACCACTCTAGGCGATCGAAAGCTTTCTCGAGACCAATTTTTAAAATCATCTGGCCCTGGTTCCCTTTTATTTTCCTGAAATTAGAAATTAACTCTTGAATAATAATAGCATTGTCAGAAGCTCGTCTATGCTTCATGAAGCTCGTTTGGAAAGGACTAATAATTTGTTCTAAGAACGGCTTTAGACAATTTGCAAGAATTTTTGTAATCGTTTTGTAAATAGTATTGCAAAAACTAATAGGCTTAAAGTTTTTAACATTATTAGCATTTTGAAATTTAGGTATGAGACAGAGGTAGGTTTTGTTAATGTTAGGAGGAATACATTGGGTATCAAAGATTTTGTGACAGAAATTCATCACTGATTGACCAATGTTATACCAATACTTTTGAAAAAAGAATGGGTCCAAACCATTAGGTCCTGGTGCCTTGAATGGTTTAAAGGAGAAGATAGCCCTCTTTATTTCAAAATCTGTTAACGGGTTGTCCAGAGCCACCTAGGTTGTAGTCATAGTGACTATAGGGAGAGCTTTTAATTTCACTCCAGTTGGTGTTAATATGAGAGGAATTAAAAGCACACTTAAAGTAATTGCTAACATGGTCTATGATACTGCTATGGTCATTAAGCCAATTTCCAGCCTCGTCCTTAAAGAAAGTGATTTTATTTACTCTTTTCCTATTAGAGGCCGTTATATGGAAAATTTTAGTATTTGCATCCCCGTCGTTTAACTATAATACTTTGGCCCTCAGCTTCCAGTAATCTTCCTCCATCCTCAGGATATCATTGTAGTCTTTTTTTAGGTTGGTCTCTAATTGTTGTAAAAAAAAAACTATTAGCATAGTTACTAGAGTTCTGAATACCCTGGAGTCCAACAAGTATTTTATTCTTCTTTTTTTTAATGTCTCCAAAAGTATTATCCTTTCATTTTTTAATGCTAGATACAAAGTTTTCACTAGCATAGCAATACTCATTTTCCTCCCAATGTTTTTAATAATGTTTTGGAAGTCCGGGTGCCTACACCAAAAAGTTTCCAATCTAAAAGGATGCTTATGATGAGCTATATTTTTAGGGATTAATTCTACCAATAAGAGATTATGGTCAGAGTAAGTTTTTGGGAGGTGAATAATCGGGCAGTTAGGGAAGATATCAAGCCATTGCTCATTTCCTAGAACTTTATCAAGTCTTTCCATTATTAAACCTTTATTAAGCCTGCTACGATTTGACCACGTATATTTACACCCCTTATAGCCAATATCAATAAGGTTATAGTTATTAAATTTTGACCAGAGGAAATTACTTCTTTTGTTGTTAATTGGTCTCCCCCAAATTTCTCATTTGCACCCATAATATCATTTAGGTCTCCTCCTACCATCTAAGGTCCTTTGTAGGATTTAAAAATACTTTCTAGATTTTTCCACATATTGTTTCTTTTATTCAGATCAGTACTAGCGTATAATGAGGAGAAAAGCCAAGATTTTCGAGTAGGAAGTACCTCTATAGTTGCATGAATTTCCTGATTTCTTCGGACAAAGTTTTGGACAGTGACGGTGTTGTGATTATACATAACAACCATTCCTCCTGCTTGGCCTTCAGCTGGAACTTCGATCATTTCTGTGAACCCAAACTCACTAGCATTTACGCATGGTTTGCCATCCTAGTTTCTAGTAGAGTGACCAAACAGGTCTATGGGTATCCACCATCTCTATGAAGTTTCTCCTAAACTCGTCATTATTTCCACCCCTAATGTTCCATATTATAAAGTTAGTAGGACGATTCATGGCTAAGTTCAGTTGTAGGTTTGTTGGTTCCCCGTTCTCCCTTGCTCCTTGGCGGAATACAGGGTTCCTTCTCAGTGCTGGGACTAGGATCATGGCACGATTGCCCACCGTTGGGTCCTGTGGAGGCCTGATGTCCATTGAGCACTTGTATAGTGCTAATGGACAGCTGAGTACATGCCTCTTCTCTAGCATCTCCATGAAGAGAAAAACTTTTACCTCGTTTATGCTTGAGAACTCCAAGATTTGTTCCATTCCTGGGAAAAGGGGGTCTCCTATTTCCTCCTCTGGATCCTCTTCTCCTTCTACCTCCTGCATATTCTTTGGTTGGGAAACTGGGGGTATTGGAGGTTCTTGGTGGACTTGTGGTTGTGGAGGATGAGCTTGGGGCTGAGGAGGATTCTTCTATGGCACGAAGATCGGATTCAAGTGAGTGAGGGTTTCTGGTAAGAAGAAAGGCATAACTAGGTCGTTGTTCAGTGGTTGCATGGGATTGAAATGAGGGGGCATATTCCATTGATGCATCATTGCATGCAACAGATGTGGATTCATTGTAGGAGCCAAAGGGTTCAGTATGTTGTTTAGCCAAACCTGGTTCATGTAGTTGCTCATCGCAAGCCTCATTCCTTCGGATATCAATTGAGCAAGATAGTGAGTTTTGTGAAGGATGACAATGGCTTCCTGCCCATTTATTTGGGCATTGAAGGACACTGTATGGCCCAACAGCCCCACTTCCATCCACGAGAGAGGTTGGTAATCTTGGTCCTGAGGTGGTTGGACTAAGATTATTTGTGGGTCTAAAGCTTGTGGTGGAGCAGGCTGGTGGTTTTCCATGGTTTGGGCTCTGTGGTGCCTCAGTATTTGGATTAGCCTGTGTCTCCTTCTCATGGCAGATAGGATTCTTGGCATCTTGTAGAGTGGGGTCTTGATTTCTTATAGAAGAAATTTTTGGCTTGGTACTAATGATTGGCAGCTCAAATTGCATGCCTAACGAGTGGAGTGGCGTATTATATTGAATAATATCCTTCTCAGAATTTGCATGGATTGGGTAGTTAGTTTCAATTGCAATTTGTCCGTTAAGGGTGCATGAGGGAGACATTTAGATGGCATGCTCGAAGGCTTTTTTGCCATGAGCTATTGAACTCATTATGTTAGTAGCTTCAGTTGTTATAGAGTGATTAGTAATGTCTTGGACCTTTGATTGATTGGGATTAACGGTCATAGAGTCCCTAGTGTTAATATTAGCGGGACTAATTTTATTTTTTATTTGATTTTCCTGCATGGCTTTAGAGTGTTTAATGGTTACAGGAGCCACGTGCGAATTAGTTATGTCCATGATGTCCATGTAAGTTTCTACCTGGGCATTAGTGTTTACAAAACCTTTATTAATTAGATTAATATTTTAATAATTATCATTTTTATTAATATCAAAAATAGTGGTTTCACTCAAAACCATTTGCTCTTCTTCCAAAAGAGAAAAGTTGTTTTGAGTTCTAATGGTTGTATTCTCCATTACTGGAATTTTAGTACGTTTATCAAGTTGAGACTCTTGAGATTTAACTTTATCTATGGATTTGTAATGTAAGATTTTCGTGTCTAAGTACTTACCAGTTGTTGCATTGAACAGTTTTACCAGTATACATCGCATAAAAATTATCTAAACATAAGAGACATAAATACCATAAATAAGCAGGCATGCATGCAATGATATTTGTATTCTCCATTACTGGAATTTTAGTACGTTTATCAAGTTGAGACTCTTGAGATTTAACTATATCTATGGATTTGTAATGTAAGATTTTCGTGTCTAAGTACTTACCAGTTGTTGCATTGAACAGTTTTACCGGGATACCTGGGTTGTTGCCATTTTCCACCAACTTAGGAGGTTGATATTTGTTGATTTTTTGATCTGGTCTCTTTTTTTCTGCTAAAAGAGACTGTCTTCCACTCCTTTTTTTCTTCCTCCTGTTTCTCGATTGGCTGTTCCTTGTTTGTTCCAGCTTGATTCATGGCTTGCATTTGGTTTTCCATTTTTGCCTTGAGTACGAAATTACACTGGGATTGTATACGGCCCAGACGCCCACAGTTCGTGCATAACAACTTTTCTCCTTCATAATGGATATATTGCTTATGCTCGCCAATATAGATGTACGGTTGGACGGGGTTTCCAGTGGGAGTTCCACACATAGTCTAGCGTATCGTCCTTGGACTGTGGTGGAGGTGCAAACATCTATTTTTAATAATCCGCCTATAGCATTTCCAATCTTCTCAAGGAGTTTTCCATCATCAAACTCTGTTGGCAATTGTGAAAGACGAATCCAAACTGCTGAAAATGTTAGTTCTTCCTTATTTGCTACAAAATTTAGCCTCCATTTGGTAATTGACAGATAGTGCCCGTTTATAAACCCAGGAGTTTGAGAGGAGGTTAGTTGATGGTGGAGCTTGGAGAAGTTCCGGGGAAGCGGACGCAATGTGGTCGGAGACGGCGAACTTGGTTAGGGAGGTAGCACGGGATGTGCTCGGGGTAGCCAAGGGCTATTCAGGCAGACATCAGGGTGACTGGTGGTGGAACGATGTAGTCCAAGAAAAAGTGGAGGTAAAGAAGGCGGCGTTTGCTAAGTTGGCAGGGAGCACTAACGAGGATGAAAGGAGAGTGAACGGGGAGACCTACAAGGTGGCGAGGAAGGAAGCAAAGCTGGCGGTTACGGAAACTAAAAACGCGGCGTTTGGTCGCATGTACGAGGAATTAGGGGAGAGAGGCGGGGACAGGAAGTTATTCCAGTTAAACACAACAGCTGAGCTAGGCTTGGTACTGAACCTATTAAGTCATTATTACTATAAAATAGATGGTAGTGTTCTGATGGATGAGTCTCAGGTCAAGCAGAGGTGGCGGGCGTACTTTCGAGATCTTCTTAACATAGAGCTTGGGGAGCTGGGGCATTCAAAGCACCATAGAGACCTTGGGTACTGCAGGCGCATTAGGGTGGAAGAGGTCATAGGGGCTTTGCGAAGGATGAGTAGGGGCCGAGCGACCGGGCCTGACGAGATCCCGGTGGAGTTCTGGAAATGCATGGGTAGGTTAGGAGTGGAGTGGCTCTCCAGGTTGTTCAATGCGATCTATAGGACTAAAAGGATGCCGGAGGAGTGGAGGTGGAGTACGGTGGTGCCCTTGTACAAAAACAAAGGGGATATCCATGGTGCTACATTTAATGTATCAAATTAATAAGCCACACCATGAAGGTCTGGGAGCGGGTGATCGAGGCGAGGGTGAGGGAGATGGCATCTATATCGGTGAACCAGTTTGGTTTCATGCCGGGTCGCTCCACTACAGAAGTTATCCACCTTGTCAGGAGATTGGTGGAACAGTTCAGGGATAAGAAAAAGGACATGCACATGGTGTTTATCGACTTGGAGAAGGCGTATGACAAGGTACCAATGGAGGTGCTATGGAGGTGCCTGGAGGCGAAGAGCGTGCCGGAAGCCTACATCAGAGTAATCAATCAAGGACATGTACGATGGAGCTAAACTAGGGTTAGGACGGTGGGCGGTGACTCGGACCATTTCCCGGTGGTTATGGGGCTCCATCAAGGATCGGCGCTTAGCCCTCTCTTGTTTGCCTTGGTGATAGATGCTATAACCCATCATATTCAGGGGGATGTGCCTTGGTGCATGCTATTTGCTGATGACACAGTATTGATAGACGAGACGAGGGTCGGTGTGAATGAGAGGCTAGAAGTATGGAGACAGACTCTCGAGTCTAAGGGTTTCAAAATAAGCAGATCTAAGACTGAATACCCGGAATGCAAGTTTAGCGCCGAGCCGAGCGAAGTAGGCAGGGACGTAATGATTGGAGCTCAGGTCATCGCTAAGAGGGACAGTTTCAGATATCTTGGGTCGGTGATTCAGGGGGACGGAGAGATTGACGGGGATGTCACTCATCGTATAGGAGCGGGATGGTCGAAGTGGAGGCTTGCATCAGGAGTCCTGTGTGACAAGAAAGTGCCACTGAAACTCGAGGGAAAATTTTATAGAGCTGTGGTTAGACCTGCCATGTTGTATGGGGCGGAGTGCTGGCCGGTGAAGAACTCTCATGTTCAGAGAATGAAGGTTGCGGAGATGAGGATGCTCAGGTGGATGTGTGGACTCACCAGGTTGGATAAGATTAAGAATGAAGTTATTCGAGAGAAGGTGGGGGTGGCCCGGTGGATGAGAAGATGCGTGAAGCGAGGCTCAGGTGGTTCGGGCATGTGCGGAGGAGAAGTCCGGATGACCCGGTGAGAAGTTGTGAGCGTCTGGCGGTGGTCGGCGTGAGGAGAGGCAGAGGGAGGCCTAAGAGGTATTGGAGAGAGGTGATTAGGCATGACATGGCTAGGATGCATATTTCCGAGGACATGACCCTTGATAGAAAAGTCTGGAGGTCCAGTATCAGGGTTGTAGGATAGAGGCTCCTAGAATTTATTGTACTCCTTTCCCGGGGTTGGGTGAGGCTTGTCAGGGCGACTCATAGATGATTCGTGCATTGGATTGTGTCCCCTTATGGTAGTTATTTATGGTAGCTACTGTTTGATATTATTGCATGTCATTTTATGTATAATTCTTATGTTTAGATAACTATTTATGCGATTTCTGCCGGAATTACTAATGCTCTTTTGTTTTTGTTTTTGTTTTTGTTTTTGTTGTTGCTTTCCCTTTCCTTCTCTAAGCCGAGGGTCGATTGGAAACCGCCTCTCTACCCTTTTGGGTAGGGGTAAGGCTTGTCTACATATTACCCTCCCCAGACCCCACCTTGTGGGACTATACTGGATAGTTGTTGTTGTTGCCCGTTTATAAACCATGGACCTTGAGCGAAAGCCTTCTCCATATATTCTCTCTTTGTAAACTTAACGATGTAGTAGTCGTCCCCTCGATCAATGAGAGGGAAGTTTTCCATTGGTCGCCATAGTTCTTGGATCTTTTTTTTCAGGTAGTGATGCAGGATTCTTTTGCCAAATAGCTTGACTATAAGTGAGAACTTCCAAGCTTCATAAATTCTTTATTTTTCTTCATCTGTTAGTCTTATTTCTTTAATGCCCCGTAAATTGTGTTCAATTAAAAGCTCCTGCCCTTCCCTTTCTGGTGGAATTTCTTCCATTGGATCCGCGGATAGGATAAGAGAATTTGTAAAGTTTATTGGGTTTGAGGCTAGCAGCTTGTCTTTGAAAGACTCTGACTTCCACGCCATTTATCCCGGTAGTTTCAATGTTTATGTCAGGCGGTTTAGGTGGTGGTGGAATGAGTTTTTCTTTATTGGAGGGTTGAGAGCTCATTACTCAAGAGAGGTGATTCTTGTTGGCTGTTGCTCGATTTGATTTTGTATTCAAAACATAAGTGGAGATGAGAATGTACTCGCATGCACTCGCATTGTGGTGAATGAATTTGTTTGTCCTTAGATTCATGACTCATTCAACTCCCACTTCCTAATTTCCTATCTGATGACCTAAAATTTCCTGTAGGGCGTAAGCCATAGATCTTATGCCCAGCTTGAACTAAATTTCCGGCAATCCTTTGCTAACAGAGAGGGACACAGTCTTGACATCTGAAAACATTGTCCTTTATTAGCTAATTATGGGAATGTCACTTTTGACACTTCTATTCCTTCTTGTATATGCATGGTTAAAGTAGTTACCAATAGAAGTTGTGCCTTGGTTCATGTTAACCCGTCTGCGGGTGAATATTAGACTCAGTGACAGTTTTATATGTTATGCAGATTGATGTGCTCGAGGTGGATGGAGCTTACTACGGTATGTCTTCTTTTCAGTTTCTTGCTAAGCATTAAGCTATTCATTTTGATCTTTCAACTGATACTTGATCTTTAATTGCTAAAGAGAATTAAATACTGTCTCTTTTCTTTTCCAGGGTTTTCTGGTTGTCATCGCTATGAAGCTCATCAGCGGCTTGGCCTTCCAACTATTCGTTGCAAAATTCGTCGTGGAACAAAAGAAACCTTGAGGTACATCCCCCCCCCCCCCCCCCAATTTTTTTTTCTTTCTCTATCTTGTTTATTTTAATATCTAATATCATTCTATTGATTTTACCTTTCATTGCTTTTAGTTCTCCGCTGATGTTGTACCGACTTTGGTATCATCTTTGCAGGCACCATCTGCGATAAGGTCATGCTGGATTACTCTAAATGGGAGAAACATGATGATAGCTCGTCTTCCAGTTCTGTTGATGTATATGTAATGTATAAGCATAAAAAAATTGCCAATATTTGAGGTATTCAGTACCGAAGTTGGAGTTTGTAAACTAGACTTGGTTGATTATGCAAAAGAAGATAATGAGTTTGTGCGTTGTTATACAAATCCCAGGCTATAATTACACCAGTAACCCAAAGCAACGTTGCACAACTGTTGTTTAGCTTTCCCCGGAAGGGATTTTCATCTTTTTGTCGATTTCTCGTTTTTCCCCTCTGCTATGGACTACTATTTGGTAAAAATGCCCCCTTATGTTTCTCTCATGGTAAGAATAACTTCAAAGGCTCAAGCAACATATTGCGGTTCTTCGAAAGGATAAGAACCAGTGACAACTCACTAGACCATGTTGGTTTGGTTGGGGTTGAGGGTGTCGATCATTGAGGCTGGATATAGGAAATTTATGATTCTTGTTCTTGTTTTCTCCCTCCTCTTCATCCATTTATAGAGCAGAATAGTCAAGGAAGGTAATTGTGCCAACGCGAAGACAGTAGTGCAATGGTGAAACTTAGAACTCAAAAGGATGCTACATGGGAGGACTGGGATTACATTATGTAGCGATGTCCGAGTTCATTACACAACAAATGCAAATTGAAATATTTCATAATTAGCTTCTCACAGCCTGATTATTCATTTCCTACAGCTACTACTGCTAACGGTGAAGGAATAAATAGAAGAATTTTATGTATAAATACAACAAAATTGTGTATGAACATCGTAGGCAGTCCACTACTGACTAATAGTTGACAGGAAGACGGAAATTTACATATTGCAAAAGTTCTGTATTTTTTCACTTATAAGATATAGGACCCGACCTAGACATTGCGAACCTTGGCAATGGACTGGGACCTGTGCTTGCTGAGGTTGAGCTGTCCACATGTTTTAATTTGCGAGTTGCACTGTATTCCAACGGTCCAGATCGCCTAATATTTCGAGGTTTATTTTCAATGGTTCCACTTTCTGTATCATATAGTTGATCCTGTGCATGGCTTGAGGATGGCTTGAAATAACCTGAATCATTAGAATTTGACTGAGGAATGGAATCACTGCGAGGCTGCCTCATTGCAGGGGATGAATGTGCCAGCGATACAGCTGGAGAATGGCGCGGTGAGCCACTAAGTAATGCAAGTGGCGTTGAAGATGAACTTCCATAGTATTGACTGTATATTGAGCGGATAATAGAGTAAGGAACGTAAGCGTCCAGTGTGCTCCTTGGTAGGTAAGGGGAGATCTCACAAAACTGGTCCAGGAAAATGAGCTTTGATACGAGATGGGATCTGGGCAGAAGAGGTATACACACATTTCAGATTTTTGAACATTATAAGACAAGTTAGAAATCAACCCATGTTTATGCATGACGCTACATGAAAGAAACAATAGTCAATTAATATAGGGTTGTCTCTTAGTGCTCATCAACTTCAGTAAAAACAGAATTCTAGTTTTAACCAAGGTTTTAAGCTCAAAACTAGACCAACCAATGGTTGATAAACTGCCAATGGAGGTGTGATGCGACTTAATTGGTCTTGAGTTATTTTTCAACTTTGCATACAGGCTGCCTATATGATTTTATTAACGGTATTTCTAATACTTGAGTGAACAAAAAAGAAAGGAGGTCGATTTTCACAATTTTACGATGACCTTATGTAGACACTTTAGAAACACGAACATACCTGATGTTCTCACCCCAAGAGTCGAGAATAATTCCAGATGAGAACTTCACAAAGAGCTGCATTGTGGATTTTATGTTTGTCTCAACAGTTATTCGGTTGTGTATTTCAGGATCCAATGTCTCGCCAACATGGCCATTTGAAAAGGATTGTTTCATCTGATGCTCTCTTTCAAGTCTAACAAATTCACTTCCTGCTATTACTGCAGAAATACACCTGCCAGAAGAAAAACCAAGTTACAGAATGAGAATAATGGATCAATCAGAAAGACAAAGCACTTAACTAGTGAATGTTTTAAAGCATACTTCATCCAGGGAAAAAGGTTTTTAAGTATGCGCATGCATTGCCCAGTACTAGTCACATGATGATCTACTTTGTCATCCATGGATGGATTTTCAAGAAATAACTGCTAGTTCACTTGATATAGGCATAAAACTAGAGTTTAACAAATAGGTCACACTGAGACAAGTTAAGCTTTTTTCTCCTCTTGACTCCAAAAGAACCCAAATATTACTCTTTGAAACAGAAAAAGGTTTAGCACCATAGGCAGCGAAAACTGCAAAAGGTATTATATAAAGTGTGCAACATATGATCATAAGACTGAAAAACAGGGATCAAGGGATGCACAGAAAAGAAATAAACTGGCATAGCTAAGAAAAACCTGTAGAAAGATGGAGGAGCAAAACTTCCTCATAACTTAACACAGAAGAGATTTTAAGCAAGAAATGAACCTTGCCAAGCAATAGATGTTGTTGCTAAAGCTCCCAGTGTCAACATTAAAGCCACTACTGTTCCATATATTAGATGTCATTAGAGTGGCAAACAAATACGGCAACAAGCTCCAGGAAGCATCATTTGCACCTCCAACCTCCTCTAGTATGGATCTGACCCACTCAGCGTCATGGTCACCAGTTATATTAAAATTGTTTGCTACTCTTTTCAACCTTCTAATCTCCTTTTTCTCAGGTATTTCATCAGGTAAATGCTTAGCAGCTGCAGTCAGTAATGAATGTATCAAAGGAGCACCTTCTTCAAGCACAGCTGTACCAGCTTCTGCAAGAAGGCGGTCAAAAGCAATGGCCTGCCCAGCCTGAATACAGAACCCGACCATAGTGTCCAAATCAACTATTTGCTTGATATTTGTGTCTCTGTCTATCCGGTCACCACAATGCATGCTTCCAGCAACAGCGTCCAGATTCTCTCTGTTTGCCCGTAATGATGTGTCAATACAGTTCAGGAGAGCAGCTGTGTGCTCTTTCATCATTCTGTCTAACCTGTCAACTCCATAACCACCAAAAACACGGACAAAGGCTTTCAATTCCCTAAGATCCGTAACTGACTCAGCAAAATATCCGCCAACTGGCCTCGTGCTCTTGAAGCATCTGTGCCGAGGCGCAAAGACGATACCTGCGCCTGAGACGTCCTTGACCACATTTTCAATGTACCAGTTACATACAGTTTCAGTAGCTGATCCTGTATGCTGCTCTGCAGCTTTCTCAAACAAGTGTAAAGATGAAACTGGACCACAGAATGCCTCCGTAAGTAATATCTCTCGGATACCTTGCGTCAGGTCCATGCTAATGTGTTGTTCTGCTAGATGAACAATAGCTGTATGTCTGCGTACCAGTGATTCCAAGACAGTAGGACGCTGAAGATCATTATCACTTTTCAGAACAGCAAGCAGTCTCCTCCTGAAGTTCCCTAGGATACATTCTCTCATGTACTGCAGTATAGATATTTTTTTAGGAAGAAATATTAGTAAGACATTTTTTAGAGAGGATTAACTTAAAGTTTGTCTCCATGGACTAAAGATAAACCGATTCAAGTATATTTAGTCTCAGTTTAGTAATCCAGAAATTCTTCCCTTCTTTCTTGACTCCGTGTTCAATGAAACTGAGGAAATAAGACACAATAATGATCCAGATCTAGACATCTCTCTGACACAATCATTTCAAGGGTGAACGGAGGGAGTAAGACACAATAATGATCCAGATCTAGACATCTCTCTGACACAATCATTTCAAGGGTGGAAAGATGAGAGGTTTCTTACCTCCCTCAGAACAAAAACGTGGTTTAGAACACAGATAGGCTCCATGTCATTTAAAACTGAGCAAAGGTTGGTCAACCTCTGCATTGCAGCTTCTAACCTATCATTTCAAAGTACAAGGAAGTAGTCAAGTGAGCATAATTGTAAGAAAGATGGTTGGTTATCTAATAGTATAAGATTAATACGACATACATTTTTATGGAATTATCATTTTCAGGGTAGCTCTCATAGCCTGGCAAATGATAACCAGACATGGCTCTTGGGGATTTCCCAGAAGGAGCAGAAATTCTGGAAGTCAAATTCATGAGATGTGCTGCCTGCTCTGGAAAAAGCTGAAATTTCACTTGAATTTTAGTCTTGAAAAGAAAAATCATGTCTTTTAATATGTTGAGAACAGGATACAGGATACTAACCTGCATCTCTAAAGAACCAAATCCCCCTTCCGAGTCAAGAATATTTATCAACCCTTCCAAACCTCCCATGATAGACTCAATGAGGGATTCAACATAGAGAACCGCATCACGACCAATTTTAGTTACCTGCAATCAACAAAGTAGCATCATTTCAGTGACTCTTCAACTCAAAACATTCCAGATCAACATTTAACGATTAAAGAATTTTATATTACTATATAATGTAAAATGGCAACATGGAATTATCTTTTGGTGTACCCTTGTTAGTTACTAATACAAAGGAAGAGATTGTGGCCGAAGAAAAGGCAACTGAAAACTGCAAAAAATCACTGCCACATCTGAGCAAGAAACAATAAAATTATGCTCAATTTTTTCGAAACTTTCATTCTGCAATTGTACGCCGAACTAAGAAAGAGATATTACATCACGAACACAGTTGAGAGAGAACAAACAATCTGTGATGTTACAGAAGAGGGCCACTAAGATAAGCTATCACCCGAAAGCTCTCCAGATTATTGGCCAGTTTAGAACCCAGAGTGTCACGATCCATTACCATCCATACATGAAAATGAACATGTTGATGATGCTATCGAAATAATCAAGAAGTCATGGGCAGCAAAGAACTCAGACAGTCTTAAGCATTAGCGATCTCTTCGCGGATCAATTTCACTCTAAACACTTAATAGAACTTCTCCTAGCATTTCTCTCCTCCTCTCTCAATTTTTGTCAGATTGACTTCTTAAACACATGCTAGAGCATCCAATGTCAAAACGTCGACTGTCTGGCAGGTTCGAGAATTAAGAGGTTGAGCAGAAGTGTTAGATTAAAGAAGGTTAGCCTGAATCTAAACCCATCCACTCATTCACATCTAACAGTTTGATATTGGAGGAATCATGTATTAAGAAGTTGAACATTATTTAAAACAGTGATACCACAAAGTGGAAGATAAATATAACGAATTAGGTCATGGTTAACCCACAAAAAGATTAGAAGCATCAAACTACGTGCGCTGTAATCCTTCTGATGAAACTAATCATGCCCCCGTGAGTTGAGTAAAACATTTACAAGCACCTTAAAAGTTGAAGTTACCATAATACCTCTTCAGGAACTATTGAAGAAGCACATTCAGGAAAACTACTAGCAACACCAAGCCATGCACAGCAATGTTGTGGCCGACCTTCTGGACCAAACATAGTATTACGGAAAACCTGTAATACAGTTGAAACTCAAATTAAAAACACAATTTCAAATGGCAAGAACTTACGCATAACTCTTTTTTGATTGATAACGTCAGAAAGAATATATATTTAAGTCAAAGCACTCAGAAACGCTTGAAGAAAGAGAGAGAAAGAGCAAAGTCAAAGAGTGCTGAAGGATCGACAAGAGATATTCATCAACACTCCTAAAATTATGGAACAAAAGAGTCAATGAATGGCACAAGCTCTTCAATCTCTTTTGCAGAGCATAACTTACTGTTGTAAGGTGTTGGTGATAGAAGTAAAGCTTCTTTAAACTCCCATGTTTAGACAACAGGTATTCAAGCTCATCAACACACCTGCCCTGACACAGACAAAAGTGATTTCACACATGTATTGCACAATCATGCACATAGGTCATCTGAAATAAGTGCTGTCTATATCCAGATTCCAGACAATTTTACAAGGAAATAAATCCTTTTTTCAAGTTTTGTAACAAGTGTAGATGAAAAAGCAAGGAAAAAGTCATCAATTTAAAAGTAAAAGAAATTTAGTTCCTTGGCGCCAATATCCATAATTTACCATCTAATTAAATGGACAAACAAATGCAATTATTCCCAACAAGTCAAGTAACTTAAAAAATGAGAAACCTATTAATATGTATGTTACATCAAGAAGGATCGTCATTCTCCTAGACACTAGTAATCAAGTTCAAGGGCAAAATTCTTATCCATGCATGTACCTTTGGATGAGATAACTTTAAGGTCACGAGATAAGCAAAAGTGACTTCATCATTGAAAAATATCATGCAGTTAACTTAATTTAAAGCCACGATCTCAAGGTAATAGCAAGAACCTGGACCAGTTGTATGCAGAATTTCCTTCTGATAGCAGGCCTTCCTTTCCAGTAGACACTGTAGCCTTTTCCAAATGTCGGATGTTTATAGACGAACGAGCAGAAGTAACAATCATCAAAATAGATAACCAATCTTTGCGTAACTCCTGATAGACAAAAATAGAAGACACAGAAACAGAGTAAATGCAATGATGCGTGTAACACCTCAGACTTTAGACTTAGTCCCACATCGGCAAAACACAAGAGGGATGCTGGTATATAAGTTAACAAGACTTAGACCCTAGTGACACGTTTTAAATCCGTGAAGGCCTAGGCCCAAAGCGGACAATATCACTAGCGGACTGGGCTGTTACAAATGGTATCAGAGCCACTCTTGTGTCAGTCATGCTGATGGCGGGTCAAAGTTCAATTGAGTTTAGACAGCGGGGACGCTGAGTCTATAAGAGGGGTGTATATAACACCTCAGACTTTAGACTGAGTCCCACATCGGCAAAACACAAGAGTGATGCTGGGTATATAAGTTAACAAGTCTTAGACCCTAGTGACGCGTTTTAAATCCGTGAAGGCCTAGGCCCAAAGCGGACAATATCACTAGCGGGCTGAGCTGTTACATATGTACTATAGCCACTCTTGTGTCAACCATGTTGATGGTCGGTAGAACACCTCAGACTTTAGACAGAATCCCACATCAAACTTTACAATGTGTGTAAGAATGAAACATGCATTAGCTCATACATGCTTTATTCATGAATGTTCACAATGTATATGTTGAAGACATAATTAGCTCATTCATGGGTTCGATTCTCACAGCCACCCAACAACAACAACAACAACAACCCAGTATATTCCTACAAAGTGGCGTCTCGGGAGGGTAATATGTAGACAGGCCTTACCTCTACCCGAGAGGGCAGAGAGGCTGTTTCCAATCGATCCTCGGCGCAGCCACCCAATATCACCAAAAAAATTCCACGTGCTTGGATCATCAAAAGAATAAAGCCCGCACGTGAGGGGGCGTGTTGAAGACATAATTAATAAATAAATAAATGTTCTCTCTAACGGCTTAAGCTTTTAGATGAGATAGTCTCACACTTCAATAGTATATATTAGCTTAACTCAATAAAAACTATATCAAATAAAAAAGGAAATTTTTTTTTTTTGACGAAGGATTATTCAGAACATGGCTTCCTTCTGAAGTCAAAACTATTGAAGCTGTGATTGATAGATTTTCAAAACTGAAATATGGAACAACAAACTAGCTGCCGCTGAACAATCAAACAGAAGACTGCATTGAAAAATTCAAATCTGTGAGCTACTTACTGATAAATCACATGTGATGGCAGAAATATTTTCACCCTGTGGCTTGGGTATATTCTCAAGATATTGAACTATCTTCTGGAAAAGTCCTTTCAGAGTTGCATCGAGGTCGAGAGCCACCATGCCTGGCGTACCCAACAAAAATCGGATTCTACCAGCACAGGATGATAGATATGATAGAGCGTATCCTCTAATAGCTGAAAAAGAAATAAGAGGTTTTGCAGTTTAGCTACCACCTCTAGAAAGAAATTAAGGGACAATGTTCTAGAAAAATCAGCGAATAAAAAATAAGAGGATGAAGGTACCCCGTGGAATAGTCAATGTGTGCGCAAACTGGCCCGTACACCACAGTTATCAAAGGAAAAAAAAGCTACATGAAGTTCATCATCTCATTTCTCAGTATTATTATAGCAGGGAGAATTTTGCTGCATTATTTCAGTTAATATAGAGCCCAATCGAAACAAATCAGTCATCTGGTTTCATTATAAGGCCAAGAAATTATGAGATCTCAAGTATTTTGATCTATGTCATTACAGTATGATTATATAATATTTTTATAAAAACTAAGCCTAACCTGCTATATACTTGCGCACTAGGCAACAAAGGCGATCCATTCCATCCAACAAGAAGCCAATGGTTGGATCACTTGGATCCTGCACCAATATAAAAGAAATCTAATCAAACACCCATAAGAGCAAACAGTAAAAGAAGACGGTGCATAAAAACGTATCAGTTTTACGCACAAAAAGCTGACACGAAGATCTCTTACTATTTCAACTGGAATCATTCTAGCTGCTCTCGACTTTGATGAAGCTATTCCTACATGTTGGAAATACCATAGCACCTCACTTTGAGCGAAGGCTAGGGCCGAAAATACCATCTGCAGAAGCATTCAGAAATGAATGTGGAAAGTAACGTATTTGGCTACATAAGCACATCTAGAATTGTGCAAACAATACAATTTTGTCATTCAAGCACAAACCAATGGATACAGAAGCAGTGCTTTACTCATAAACAAAATACTCACTATAAGACGTGCATATGATATTAGCCGAAGATAGAAGGACAAAAAAAGACATCCTACATGCATGACCTAAACAATAAATGAACCAACAAAATGAGCCAGGTACAAAATAAGGTTCCTTCTTAGTAAACTGTGTAGAAGATGGAGAATGGTTGGTGGCAAGTGATCTCGAATATGGTCCTGAATAAAGAAAAGCAAGGCTGGTAAACGAACAGGGTTAGGGGTGGTGGGTGGACATGCAAAGGCAAGGCCCATAACAACAAGCTGAATCTGAAACACGAAGATTGGTGTGATTTATGGCACAACATACCTGGATATTAGGTGCCAACAAACTGGGCTGGTCGGAGAAAAAAAGTACCATTCTTCCAATCTCCTGTTTCAAGAATATCCTTCTTTCACGGTGTATGGCATCACAGGAAAATAATGCTTGGTCATGCACTTCACTACAATCATTAAAGAAGTCGATGTGTAAATTCAATGGCTCTGCCTCAAAAAACATGAAGAAAATAATGCAACAATCTGTTAATATCCAAAAGGCGGTAATTGACCTAAATTTTAGCCAGGTTAATCCACAAATTAAGAAGGGAGGTGAAGGAAAAATAGTTAGATGACTACATTGTTATCAATAAAAAACAAGGTGCACATAAGTATTTTAGACAAGCATAAAGAAAAGTAAAATGATATCAAAGTAGATATAAACAGTCATCCATGAAACCAAGTGCATTAGGCCTTTTTTAAATAAAAAGGATGACAGTGATTGTCATTTGGTGTCTTCATTATACTTGATTCTTTAGTGTGCAGTATCGCCTTATTTCTTGGTGTGGTTTTAGGTCCCAAGGCCTACAACTACCAAAGTATATAACAGAGGAGTTGATTGCTTTATGTACGATTTATATAGCAGAGTGGTTCCTGCAGAAAGAGAAACTAAAGGTCTTGCCAAAAAGTCTGAACTAAGATAGCCTTCTCTAAGTGTATAACTCAGCTTGGTTTCCATTTCAAATCCCCTTAAACTCAGAATATTGCAGTCTTGGAGATGCAGCAACACCTACTTTCTCATCCCCGTAGCCATTCAAGTGGAATAATTGAATAGCTTGGAGCTTTGCCACTAAAAGTACATGTTGAAAGTACCGTAGAACCTCACTTTGAGTTGTCTTCCTAATAGGGATTTTTTATCGGTATATCACAACTGACTGGCCAAATAAAGAGTGATGTGCCGGAGACATTTTCAAACTCCAAATGCACGTACAATTTCCAGTGCCATGGAGACATTTACTACCAATAAATCACTGCTGATATATAGAAGCAGCATCAGTTACTAACTGGTTTTTTCTAAATTTGACAAGCCTTTACTTCAATTCAAATTGCATCATGGATCTCTCCCCAATTATGACCCAGCTTTGCGACATAGGAAGTTAAAGCATTTCTTTTCCTATAAGATCATTTTTTTATGTGGTAACCTCACCCCCACCCCACCCCAAACTCCATGAGGAAGAACCCCAACAGTGGGTTTTCTACTTTGCTCCCTTGGTAACTCGAACCAACAACCTCATGGTCGGAGGTAGAAGACCCCTTCCGCTAGGCTATCCCTTCCTTATCTTTCCTATAACATCACTTGATCACTTGTCCTTGCTTTTTCACATACCTATTCTATTGTTTTTCTTAACCCAGATAACCAAAGTTATGCCACTTGGTTACACAGTTCAGTCATATTCACTATTTAAGCAAATTTATAAAATTAACTTTAACAAATAAAAAGCAGAAAAGAAACCTGTCGTTTTTAGTGTCCAATCTCAAGTCAGTACCTTATCATTTTCTCAACCTGCTTGGCTACACTATACTCGAGATCCGCTTCTTTTTGTTCAGTCATATTCACTATTTAAGCAAATTTATAAAATTAACTTTAACAAATAAAAAGCAGAAAAGAAACCTGTCGTTTTTAGTTTCAATCTCAAGTCAGTACCTTATCATTTTCTCAACCTGCTTGGCTACACTATACTCGAGATCCGCTTCTTTTTGTTTCGTCCGTCCAGATTTTGCCATCTTCTTTGACTCCAGTATTCGTGGTAAGACATATAACTGATAATCCTCATGTAACAATATATACTGCTCATGGAAAATACAATTATGTCACACCAGTCCAGATGAAAGCATGTTTACACTACTGACATAATAGATAACCTGCAACTATGCAAATAACCCACCTCATCCCTGAACAAAGGAAGGACTAGATTTTCCTTGAGCACAATCTGCAAGGAATAAAACAAAATAAAGGTTAAGAAAATTACTAGCTAGGTTTAATCATGGGTAACTTGCAACCAACTTCAAAATGTCAAAAAAGACCACACTGGTCAAAACTAGAAAGCTAGTTGCTCATATGCAAGTAAGGTAAGGAGATGAAAGACATAACACTGCAAAAATATATATACCAGATCCTAAGCATTGGCCAGTAAATATGGGACAGCGTTTATCCAAAATCAATATTGCAACTAGACAGCAGATTAATGTACCATCTAAAATGTTTATTCTTTGATTAAATGCATCACCGGTTTAATAAACACGGCCATGTTCTTCCAGAGACTCAACATCTTTTCTGTATCTTAGCTAGAAAATGCCCTCTTTCTTTATCATGTTCTTTGATATTACCAGCAGTTTGAGCTTCAACAGGATACATATAATATAAACAATTGTCTTTGGAAGGTACCGAAGCAATATCGATGCTGGTGACCCTGAGAAGCTCATCAGGACAGACAAGATAACCAAATAACACCCACTCTCTATAAGATGTAACATTTGCTAGATCTTGGGCTCTCTGCAAATAAGAAAAGGATCACAAAATGTGAGTGGTGAAATCCGTAAATCATTTCTATAAAAAGTAGGTATTCAGAGAGTAACTTTTGCTTTGACTGTCATATGTTCTTGAGACGACAAGTTGCAATGCCTGAATATACAGCAATAGAAGATACCTACCATTGGATGAGCTGAATTTGTGAGTATATCAGGGTATCGAGGATGGAAAGGACTTAAAAACCCCTCATTTCTCAGCTTCCTTGTATCAGTTGATAAGAATATAATGGGACCTACAGCCTCTAAAACCTAAAAGAACAAAAAGACCTTTAGAGCAAGATCTCACATAAAGCAGTGCCTACTATTCATGCTTAAGGCAAATGAAGTTCAATGTGGAGACTTTAATGTACTCGTAGAATGTAACCACAATTTAATGCAAACGCCATTTGCAACAACAGAAACTCATAGCAATAATGGCTGAGAGATGCTTTAGTTTTCCTGTAACTGGGAATTGGAAGATTGTGTTTCTAGTTTAATTTTTTTTTTTTTTTTTGACTGGATTTCATCCCCTGGTAGTTAACTACAAGAAGCCGTTTAAAAGGATCTCAAATTATTGAAAATTGAAAAACCCTTTTTTTCTTTCCTAGATACCTACATCTAGCTGAAATAGTTTAAAGTACAGAATATATATCCATAAAGTAACTTATCAATAAAACAAGTTTTTTTTTTTTCTTTTTTATTTTGATGTGCAATAGCAACGCAAGCTAGACACAAGAACTCCTTTTGACATTGTAAATGTTTAACTTCTCCACAAGATTGTCGTATTCAGGAGAAAAGACCTCTCCAATACGAGGGCTGACAAAATTCAGGTCTTCATGCAGACCCTTCAAGGGTGGATCATAGGAATCGACAAACTGGATTAACCTGGAAAAGGAAAACAAGAAATAAATTCAGCGGAACTTCTTATAATTCTTTGTATTATATAGAATCATTTTTATTCATAGTACAGGGGTCAGAAGATACAAAGTCACAGAATTATCTCATCATAATTGACCATAGGATTCCCCAGACCCCACCGGTGGGATTTTACTGGGTTGTTGTTGTATAATTGACTGTAGGGAACTGTCAACTTATCAGGTTATCCATGTCATGTACAACATTTAATTTACACAATAAATACAATGTAGATATAATTTCACGGAGACCTCTGACGCCAACCCCTAAACCCAAAGAGCCATTCCTCCCCCCACCCCACCCCCCACAAAATATCTAAGAGAAATGAGAACGAGCCCCCATAAGAAATCTGACCTGTGATAAAAATCACAGTCTCTGTCGTTTCTTGCCATGGCATGAAGCAAATTGTATGTTTGCAGCATCATTTTCCTTGGTATCTGTGGTGGAAGTAAAGAAAAGCAGTGTACAAAGGCATTATTATACTATAAATAACACATCATAAAAGTTCCAATCAACCATATATAGAGCAGAAAATAACAAACAGAGAATTGTTCGTATACTTGCCTTTTCTGAGAATATATTTACACGAACAAAAGCACAAAAAAGGTCCATAAATGCATGCAGTATGAGAGAGTTCTGGTGAGGCTGCAGCGAAAAAGCAAGTAAAATATCACATACAAAATGTTATAACAAAAGATTCAGCATTACCCTATTATCCAAGACAGATAACATTTAGGCTATAACATCCCCTTTTTATTCAAAAAGAGTAAGTTAAGCTATAAAGTTGCTCTCTTCTGCTGTGAATCAAAGACCAAAGGTTGTATTGAGAAAAACTTTAGTTGGAGATAAAAAGTTGATATCATCACTCACCAACAAGGTAATCACTGTACTGCTTAGATCCAATATAAGACGCAAGGCATGTTCTCGAAACGCCATCAGGTCAAGAAGCAGCTGATCAAGACAAGAAAGTTTGAATGAAGTGCACATACTCTTTATATCAACTTTTGATAACAAATAATCCTTTTATCCACAAATAAGTATAAAAACTATGATAGAGAAAACACCCAACAGGTGATATCCGGGATAAATTTTGCAACCAATTCCAGAACTGATAACAAAATTCGACCCCTAACACAATCTTTTCCTGTATTTGATTTCCCACTCTTTCCGCTTCATAATTGTTGTTGCAGTCCGACCTACTAACAAATTGACGCACCAATAGACCTCTCCCACTCCCTTTTTACCCTATTATATTTCGTGCAAGTATCAATTATAAACTTATTCATGAATTATGCAAGACAAACAGGGGCTAGTAAGTCGGTCATCCACTGGAAAAGTAATTCTTTTTTTTTTTTTTTGAACTGGTACACTGGAAAAGTGATTCTGTTGAAATCGATCTTTTCTCCTATAATGTCGGTTATTAATGGCTCTTTTCCAAGTCTACTCAATACTTCTTAAAACAAATAGAACCTCTTAACGCTGCTCAAAATCTATTTGGTAGAAAGTGCCTAACATTTACTAACTCCATCTTACTACTGGGCATTCAGGGAAAAAAATAAATGGGATAAAAGATATAAACTATCGTCCTTTCTATATAGCCAAAGTTGAATGTTGTTCTTAACTTCTCCTGTCAGATAGTAATAACATACTCCATAAATGAATCCCGATATCCAGAAGGCATTCAGCCTCAACTTTTTCTTGCTTTATAGTTTAAATTGACGTGCTTGCGTTATTTTTCTTCTGCTCTCGATATATGTATTGATGTTTTCGACTTGGAGAAGGCGTACGACAAGGTCCCAAGGGAAGTGCTATGGAGGTGTCCGGAGGCGAAGAGCGTGCCGGAAGCCTACTTTAGAGTAATCAAGGACATGTACAATGGAGCTAAGACTAGGGTTAGGACGATGGGTGGCGACTCAGACCATTTTCCTGTGGTAATGGGGCTTCATCAAGGATCTGCACTTAGCCCTCTCTTATTTGCTTTGGTGATGGATTCTATAACATGCCATATTCAAGGGGATGTGCCATGGTGTATGCTATTTGTTGATGACATAGTCCTGATAGACGAGACGAGAGTCGGTGTTAGCGAGAGATTGGAGGTCTGGAGACAGACTCTTGAGTCTAAGGGTTTCAAACTAAGCAGGTCTAAGACAGAGTACCTGGAGTGCAAGTTTAACGCCGAGCCGAGCGAAGTAGGCAGGGACGTCAAGCTTTGATCTCAGGTCATCGCCAAGAGTGACATTTTCAGATATCTTAGGTCGGTGATTCAGGAGGACGGAGAGATCGACGGGGATGTCACTCAACGTATAGGGGCGGGGTGGTCGAAATGGAGGCTTGCATTAGGAGTCTTGTGTGACAAGAAAGTGCCACAGAAACTCAAGGGGAAGTTTTATAGAACTGTGGTTAGACTTGCCATGTTGTATGGGGCGGAGTGCTGGCCGGTGAAGAACTCCCATGTCCAAATAATGAAGGTTGCGGGGATGAGGATGCTCAGATGGATGTGCGGGCTCACCATGTTAGATAAGATTAGAAATGAGGTTATTCGGTAGAAGATGGGGGCGGCCCCAGTAGATGAGAAGATGCGGGAAGCGAGGCTCAGGTAGTTCGGGCATGTGCGGAGGAGAAGCCCCGATGCCCCGGTGAGGAGTTGTGAGCGGCTGGCGGTGGTTGGCGCAAGTCGAGGCAGAGGGAGGCCAAAGAGGTTTTGAGGAGAGGTGATTAGGCAGGACATGGCTAGAATGCGGATTTCCAAGGATATGACCCTTAATAAAAAAGTCTGGAGGTCTAGTATCAGGATTGTAAGATAGGGACTTCTAGAATTTTTTGTACTTCTGTCCCGGGGCTGGGGAGGGGGTTTGTAGAGCTCTCCACAGATGATTTGTGTATTATATTGTGCCCCTTTTTGGTAGTTACTGGTCGATATTTTTGCATGCCATTTTATTTATGGTTTATGTTTAGATAATTATTTATGCGATTTCTGCTGGAGTTACTAATGCTCTTTTGTTTTTGTTTTCCTTTTCCTTTTCCTGAGCCGAGGGTCGATTGGAAACAGCCTCTCTACCTTTTCGGTTAGGGTAAGGCCTATGTACGTATTCCCTCCCCAGACCCCACCTTGTGGGACTATACTGGGTAGTTGTTGTTGTTGACAAGTTTATGATAAAGTAATTTCTTGAGGAATTATGGGCCTTTAACTCAATATGCACCTTACAATTCAGTCCAACCCAAACAAATTTGATGCTTCAGAAATAATCAGTATCATCGAATTATGCAGCTATACTGCATCTAAAGTATCATCCAAAGCACTAGAATATGGAGGGCAAAGAAAGAAGAAAACAAAGTAGAGCTAACTTACTTGAATCCATGGTTCCAAGCTTTGCAAATGGACTTCAGCACCGTCATTCATAGCATCCAAAGCAAACTTATCAATCTATATCAGTATTCACAGTGTAAATCACACAAACAAAAGAATATACTTTCCATCAGGAATAACAAAACTACAGTCTATAAAAGGACGGCCATATTTTCTTACTCTTTCGAGCTGTAACTTGCTGTGGTGCTCCGGAAACTTCTTTGATAGTAAAACACAGATTTTTGGATGATTTGGAAACACACCAGACTTCCAAAATGCTTCAGAGAATCCATGTCCACTGACATCGGGGTAGTCTAAAATCTGATTAAACCTATACATTTTTGCCATCAGCCCTTCAGCTACTTGAGTAAGTTGGTTGACCCATTGCATGTTCAAGCCTTTATTAGTCGACCCGCCTGAGCTATGGGCAGTACCGTCAGAGCTACCATTTCTAGAAGCCTTATGACCTGTTGTTGGAGAAATATCAGGACCCAAGTACTCCGTCCACCTAGCTGGTCCTTCCCATTCTCTTGAGCGCACTGCAGTTGGCGATGTTGACAACACATCTTCTACTTGAAACTGCTGCCTTGATTTAGCCATTGTGAGCACCCAAAGGAAACCCTCACTCCCAGTATAGCTCCTTTTACTGCATACAAGACAGAAGATTTCATAAGTTCTCACCTGAAACTCTAACTTAAAATACTACCAATTAGTTCAAGAATCCTTCACAATAACCACTGGAATTAGCAAAAAAAAAAACACAAATTCTTCTCAACATCAGCATTTCTCCTCCAATGCAACATATGCTGCTAAAATGACTATAATGCTCAACTTATTTCTACAAAGATTAATTGCAAGAAGCTTCAACAGAATTCAACAACTTGAGGATAAAATAAAACCTAAAACTTCAAAAACTGAAATGGTCCAACAAGTAACCAAGAAAACAAGAGAACAAGTACCAGAGTCAAAAGGGATTTAGCTAGAGACTATCAAAGCTTTAAAAAATGGCAGCAAACAATTTTAAATAAATGCACCAACTTTAAGCTAAAGGTCTGAAATTGTCAACTTAATTCTGATCATAAGCATGAAATCACACTAACAATTTTGCCCACAAAATGAAAACTTACAGCGACGCAAGTACTACAAAATATGAAAGGACCGCAAAAAGATAATAAAAAGAGAAAACTTACAGAATCAAAGGGAATTTAAATTAGCAAGAGACCATAGTGTAACTGAAAATGGTGAACAAGATTCAAGAAACTTACAAATTCAGATCCCGGTAAACTCTAAAAACAACATTAAAAAAGGGTAATCGAGTAGTAGTAATGTGAGGTAGTTATTTAACAATAAAGAATTTGTAAGTCTTGAAAAAAGTTCAAAGGGGTTTAAGAGAGACAGTAATTATAATGGAGACTAGTTTGCTGGCTTTGGTTGTTATATTAAGACAAAGAAATAGAAGGACCCTCTTCTTGTTTGCCTTTTTAAAGTCAATATTTTTCTATTTTTCTCCTTTTTTTCTTATATGAGAAATTGACGCACAAATTAAGAGGAAGAGAAGTAATCGGAAAAAAATAAAAAATAAAAAATAAACAGCTCTGCACGATCTTCGTTTTGTTGCCTTTTTCTTTTATTTTTCTTTCTCTTCCTTTTGTGTGTGTGTTTTTGTTTGTTTTAGGATAAAAATATTTTACATAACCAACAAGAATTATGGTGGACTGGTAAGTATCCATTCATACTTAACTGGTGGTCGCGAGTTCGAGTCCCTGGTATAGAGTCGCCTTTGTTAGGGAGCGTTTTACCCTCAATGTAAGACTTTTCGATGCGAATTCGAATTTAGTCGGGCCCCTATGTGAAACACCGGGGGAGAAACCAAAAAAAAATTATTAAATAATAAATATTTATTTAAATATTAGTTATAAAAAGGATAATTTGTTACCCCCAATGTGGGATTTTCCGGCGTAAATCCGGATTTAGTCGGGCCCCAATAAGGTTACCGAACACCGGGTGAAAAACAAAAAAAAATATTTACATTAGATAATAACTATTTTATTTAAACATTAGTTATAAAAAGGAAAATTTGTTACATTTTGCTTTTACAATGTAAGATTTTAGCATTTTCTTAAATGAATTGAATATAGCTTGATTTATTTTTAAGCTAAAATTTAGAGAATTTCTAAGTAAGATGTTTCCTATATATTTTAATATTTTCTCTTAATACGTTTAATTCTTCTTCTTTTTTTTGGTATTACATTCCTCTCGGTGAAAGAAACAATTTTTTTTTTATAATTTTACGATATATATATTATCGGATGGCACAAATAAATATCATCAGAGAGAGCAATAAATACATAAGAAAGTTGGGAAAAATTTAAAAGCGATGTGTATTTTAAATCATATTAAATGTCATTGTTAAACGATAAAATAATATAAAATTCATCCTAATTAATTTATTGAAATGATAAATGTTGCGCAAAGGACACACAAGAATTAGGAGAACCTAGTTGGATCCAAAGTATATCAGGTCATGTTAATTTATGGTTAATTATTAGTTTGAGGTAAAAATATGTATTGATTAATGATGTTTAAGTGATAAAACGTGTGGAAAATGCGCATGTTATTCACTAGTTAATTTGGTGCATGAACCGGTGCACACTAATACTTTTAAAGTTAAATTTTGTAATTTTATCGAAATAATAGTTGTGAATTAGAATAAGTTATTTTGTTATGATACTGAATCCAACTATATTAATTGTTTTTGTAAAATCAAATCGTTTTCACATTATTTTTGTTCTTTTTCTCTCTGGCGTTATAACATGTACTATTAAATATATTTTTATGTGCCATTAATAAGTATTAGTACTAAATATATATCAATAAAAACTTTTTAATTTTTGGCTTCGTAAATATAACAAATTGTTGAGGAAAGAGGAATGACTTAAGTATGAGGGTAGTTTAGTTTATTTATGCATATCCGAATTAGTTAGTCTATTGGTTAATGATGAAACTGATCGATTAGTTAGTTAGTTATTAGTACTAAGTAACTTTTATATATACATCAATGTAAAGACTTAAACAAACAGAATGAAATGTTATAGCTGCCTCTGCTGGCGTATTAGGTCCCCCTCCTACTGTAAATTGCAAATACATATGACTCTACAGCACTCCACAGTGCTAATTCCAACCCTAATTTAAAGTTTAGAATTATAATATTCAATGTGAGTTTTGCAAAATGAAACGTCAAGGAGAATTGTTATAAAATAATAGGGTATCCCTCCAACTATAAGTTCAAAAAGAAAGGGGGAGCTAGCGCACACAATACAATGATGAAACTTGGTTACTTCAGCTTTTATATTCTAATAATGCCTCTCAGCACATGCCAATGCAATTATTGCCTGTGAACTATGGTCATCATTATGCAATGGGTCGTGTTGCTGAAAACTACCAGGCCTAGGGGAATTCTGGTTCTCAGGTTCAAGATAGCTCTTCTGCTTCACATATTCAAGGCGCAGCAATTGCAAACTCACCATCTCAAGGAGGTGGTTTTCCTTTCACCAAAGAAGAATATGACCAAACCATGCTGATTTTGAACAATAACAATGGCATCTCATCATCTACTTCTCAGGCAAATGTAGCAGGTACTAGTATTGCTCTTTTGGTATCTTCTCGTCCACAGGAATGAATTATCAACACAAAAGCCACAAATCATATGGTGTCAGATATCAATCTATTAACCAAAATCTCCCTAACCGCACCATCTAAGTCCAGAAAAGTTCTATTACCTAATGGAGATGTCACTCAAGTAACTCATATTGGAGATAGTCATATTTCATACAACATTATCATTAAAGAAGTTTTCTACGTGCCCCAATTCAAATTCAACTTGTTCTTAGTTTTCAAAGTGACAAGAGACCTAAGATATTTTGCTTCCTTTTATCCATATTTCTGTGTATTTCAGTTCTTTTCAGTGGCAGGGTGAGGGAGATTGGTAGGGACACAGATGGACAGTATTTTCTACAGAACCATGGTGCCAAGAAGCTCGATGTGATCTCTTTGGGTGCTGTAGGAGTAAAGTCAAGCAGAAATAATTCTATCATTGATGTTAGTTTGTGGCATAAAAGATTAGGACATACGTCTAGTATAGCCCTTAAGAAGTTGTTTCCTGCCAAACTAGAAACTATTACTGATACGATAAGTAAATGCAGTGTATGTCCATGTGCCACCAGGTTACCAATTCCTACTAGTTGTATTAAAGGTACTACTGCTTTTGATATAATTTATGTAGATATTTGGGGTCCTTACAAATATGCAACCTTTGATGGTAAGAGATAATTTCTAACAATTATTGATGACTTTATTAGAATGACTTGGTTATTTCTCTTAAAACTAAAGGTTGATGTGTGTATGGTCCTTACTTTGTACATTGTTTTAATTCAAAAAGAATGACCCATTTTCTTACTTGAAACAATTTACCTTTATGCAATGATTTATAGCCACGCAAAATAAATGTGCCTCATTTTATACCATAAGTTCAAACGTCTTCTCTCTTTTCTTAAACTCCGTGTCCAGTTAAATGGGTTCACATAAATTGAAATAGAGGGAGTATATGTCATGCATTGTTCCAGAAGCATGGTATTATTTATCAGAAGACTTGTGCATATATCCCTTGGCAAAATGGAGTTGCTGAGAGGAAACACATGTATATTCTGGAGGTAACGATAGCCTTAAGGTTTCAAGCTCATGTTCTCATTAAGTATTGGGGCCATTGTGTTCAATTTACATCATCAACAGAATGCCATCTTCTATTCCCAATGGCTTGTCTCCCTTTGAGCTGCTATATGGTTAAGAACCTACTCTGGAGCATCTGAGAGTTTGTGGATGCCTTTGTCATGCCAAGAAAGTTCAAGAAATAGATAGCTCATTCCAAGAGCTAAACCTACTATTTTTATGGGTTTTTATAATACTCAAAGGAGCTATATGCTACTGGATCTTGTTACTAACTGCTTCTTCATCAATAGGTATATCTTCTTTAGGGAGTATATCTTCCCTTTTAAAGAGTCTCAATCTTAACCTCCACCTGAGTTCTTGTCTTCTAATTCTCCTACTTACTTACACATGAGTTATTGTCTTCAAATTCTCCTGCTTATAGTGAAGACTACATATCAACTCCACATGAGATTATTAGCTCAGTGCAAGCACCTTCTCCTTCCATTTCTATCAGCCTCAGACCAAAGGATAATCACTCAAGGCAAGAGCTTCCAGTGCTGCCTTCTAGTGATTCTGAAGGGGTGTCATCTTCCCTGCCTTTTCTTTATCAGAACTCCAGTGTCCTGAGAAGATCCCCGAGGACCAAACATGCTCGTATCTGGTTGAAGGACTTTGTGACACTTCTAAGTCACAAATATGTTCCTTATTCTAGTGCCAACCACATCTCCAATAATGGTATTTCTCCCAAGTATGAGTGTTATTTAGTTGTCTTCTCCTTTATAGTAGAACCTACTATGTTTGAAGAAGTTGTCAAGGATCCCATGTGGGTAGATACAATGTAAGTTGAAGTTGTGCTTTTGAATCCAACCATACTTGGGGTGTGGTACCTTTGTCTGATGACAAGGCACCTATTGGCTGCAAGTGCATCTAAAATGTAAAATACAAAGCCACATGAGAGGTGGAGAGGTTCAAATCTAGGTTTATGGCCAAGGGGTATATCTAACAAGATGGCATTGATTACTAGAAAACTTTAAGTCAAGATGGTTATTGTTAGGACAATTATGATGTTGTTGCTTCTGAATATTGGCACATCCATCAAATGGATGTGTACAATGCTTTTCGACAGGGACATTTACATGATGAGATCTCTATGACTCTACCTCAAGAATTTCAGAGTCAGGGGGAGAACAGACCAGCATGCAGACTTCTGAAATCCTTGTATGGACTTAAATATGCACCAAGATAGTGGAATGCCAAACTTTCTGAAGCACTACTAAGGTTTGATTTTATGCAGAGTTAGCATGAACACTCATTGTTCATAAAAGGGTGGGCAAAGACATTATAGTCATTTTGGCGTATGTGGATAACATGTTCCTCATTGGTCCTGATTTAGCAATATTAAACGATGTCAAAGCCAAACTGCAGTATGCTTTTAAGGTGAAAGATCTAGGTGAATTAAATACTTCATTGGCATTGTGTTTGCCATGTCACAACTCGGCATTCTAGTGCACCAAAGTAAGTACACATTGGAACTGATCTCTGAACTTAGGTTGGAAGCTGCAAAACTAGCTGTCAGACCTAATGAAGCCAACATTAAGCTAACCACCAGGGAGTATGATGAACATACTAGCATTCACAACACAAAAGATGATGAATTATAACTATATCCTAGCAAGTATCAAAGACTACTAGGAAAACTACTCTATCTGACTGTCACAAGACCAGACATAGCTTTTATTATTCAGACACTAAGTTAGTTTATGCAAAAACCCAAAAAATCTCATATGGAAACTGCACAAAGGTAGTCACATATGTGAAGGATCACCATGGACAAGGCATACTTTTGTCTAGCAAGTAGAAGAACATCATTGCAACTTATTGATGTTGACTTGCAGCTTGCCCTCTCACTAGAAAATCAGTAATTGGTTTCTTCATCATGTATGGTGACTCACTAGTGTCCTAGAAGTTAAAGAAGCAGCGCACTATCTCTAGGAGTTCTGTAGAATCAGAATACAGAAGGATTGCATCAACTGTGGCAGAGTTAGTATGGATACTTGGATTGTTTAAAGATATTACATATATTGGAGTGTCAGTTGCTCTTCATGTGAACATGCACAGTGATAGCAAGGCATCAATTCAGATAGTTGTCAATCTAGTGTTCCTGAGTGTACCAAACACATTCAAATAGATTGTCATTTCATAAGGGAAAAGATACAAAATGGGTTGGTGAAGACAAAGTATGTGGCAACTAAGGAGCAACTTGAAGACATTCTAACCAAATGCTTAACCAAAGTACAACATGAGTATTTGATGTCCAAGCTAGGTGTCCTTAATGTTTTCATACCACCTAGCTTGAGAGGGGGTGTGTTTAGGACAGAGGGGGGACTTAAGCATGAGGGTAGTTTAGTCTATTTACACATACCCGAATTAGTTAGTCTGTTAGTAGTTAATAATGTAAGCGATTGGTTAGTTAGTTAATTATAGTAGTACTAAGCTACTTGTATATATACATAAAAGTAAGACTGAAACAAACGGAATGAAAGGTTACTGTTTCATTCATTTCCTCTTTCCCTTGCTTCTTCTTTTTCTCTCTTCTCCCTCGCAATTAGGATTTTTTGGTGCATTTAATCTCTAAACTTCGGCACAAATATTTAATTTTTTATGCAGGAGAACGCATAGAGGTGAAATAAGTAAAATTACACTAGTAACTTAGATATGTTGAATTATGTCAGGCAAATCATGATTTTTTTTTATTTTTTTTTTGTGTGAAAATAAATGGTAATGAGACGTCAAGTGATGTTTAAGAGTTACTCGATAACTAACGAAACAATCTATTTCATGAGCAAGCTGTTATAACTATTAAAGGTGGCTCTCATTATATATTGCCTACATAATTATCTAATCAATCTGACAACATAATGGTAGTTATAATTTCATAATCCAGAGTATTATGATTAATGACTAACTGTATTCTTTACATATTTGTAGAAAACGTTGATTAAACCATGTGCTAAAAAGCCACAAATGGATTTATTCTTTTCCGATAATTGATTGATTAAGTAAATTCTACTTGAAGCTGTAATGCAAAAAAATTCTTCTTAATACATAATTTGCACGTTAAGGCAAAGGAAAAAACAGCTTTCGCAAATCGCATGTCTTTGATCCTACTAATTATTAGCAAGATATATTTAATGAAATTATATTATTTGTATTGTACCAAATGCTGATTTTCTTGTACCAATTTTTAGCTTAAAGAAAATTCTGTTGACATTATTAGTTTTCACACAAAAGCAAAAGTGGAGGTATGCAGTGATAACCAAATAAAGTCATTACATTAACATCCACGAAATTGGATATTTAAGTTATATTCTTAAATCCAATAAATTAAGGATACAAATGATTATCATCCTATACTTTTGATTTTAAAGGAGAGAGAGGAAAAGAAAAAGGGAAACATTAGCAAATTATTACAAGGATATGACGTAATAAATTCAAAGGAAATATATGGTAAAATGAATAGGAATTGTGGGATGCAACATATCTCTGCGTATTTTAGAAGTTTTCGATTCATAAATCCAATTGTGGAAGACATACTTAGCTTTGACATTAAGCTTGCATCATTTCCATTTTCCTTTTTTTTTTATCCCTTTTTACTGTACTTCCCACTATAACCATATGGTTATTGTTTTAAAATTAAAACAAGGGTCACATTATATCATTAGTTGATTTTCTAATTATATTATTGTTAATGCCATTTTGCCTTAAATATTAACTTTATTTTGAAAACTACAACTCAAGAGAATCAAAAGTTGTGATCAGGAATTTAAGCATAACAGTTCCTCTATTCACAAATGCGCAAGATCAATTTGAAAAGAAGAAAACGAATATATTAAAAAGAAGAAGAAAAACTGGGAATATTTAATAGTAACAATAATTATTATTATAAACTCTACACAACCAGTGCAAGAGTCCGAAACCTTTTTAATGATTTTTTGGACAAAAGTTACATTTTTAGTGCTAAAAAAAAGTTACATAAATAGCTATTTCGCAGTATAATACTGCGAATTACCTTAATGGAAATTTAGCCGTTAAAGCAATTCGCAGTATAATACTGCGAATTATAATTTTTTTATAGTAATTTGTAGTATTATACTGTGAATTACAGTTTTTTTTAATCCGTATTATTATTGCGTATTATTAAAAAATAATTAATTAGCAGTACACATGATAATAATCCAAACACATAAAACATAGTCCTATATTGCGAAATAATTATTAAATTTTTTTACAAGAAAATAACTTTTTCCACATGGGTTTCATCGTTTTCACAATTAACAAATTTTATTTTTGTTGTGTTATTGGTTGCTAAAGTCTGAGTTTATTTTCATTTGCAAAATCTTGTACTTTTATCATAATTAAAATATGTCGAAATCTGAGTTATTTTAAAAAAGAAATTATCTAGTAAATTATTGCTAGGAAAATTGTTTATGTTCTCAAGTATTTTGATGCAAAACTACTTGTGACTCATAATCTTATGCATGCCGCTTATGTTGCTTTAAATTAATACTAGTCTGTTAGAAAGTAGTCTAAAAGCAACCAAAAATAGTGGACCATAAAAAAATTTCAACAAGAAGTTATTCTGTGTAAATAAGTAATGGATTTAAATTATATATCTTCATAATGTAATGAAAGAATAATTTAATATGTTATAATATCTTATTTAACGCTTATTTTTAGTTATCATATTATCAATTAATGTTATTAAATAGAGTAATTTTACATAAATTATGCGAAATTAAATAGAGTAATAAGCGGCATGCATAAGATTATGAGTCACAAGTAGTTTTGCATCAAAATACTTGAGAAATTCCTACCAATAATTTACTAGATAATTTTTTTTTAAATAACTCAGATTTCGACATATTTTAATTATGATAAAAGTACAAGATTTTGCAAATGAAGATAAACTCAGACTTTAGCAACCAATAACACAACAAAAATAAAATTTGTTAATTGTGAAAACGATGAAACCCATGTGGAAAAAGTTATTTTCTTGTAGAAAAATTTAATAATTATTTCGCAATATAGTACCATGTTTTATGTGTTTGAATTATTGTTATGTGTACTGCTAATTAATTTTTTTTAATAATACGCAGTAATAATAAAAAAAAAAAATTAAACTGTAATTCGTAGTATAATACTGCGAATTACAAAAAAAGAATTTGTAATTTGCAGTATTGTACTGTGAAATACCAAAAAAAAATATTATAATTTGCAGTATTATATTGCGAATTGCTTTAACGACTAAATTTCCGTTAAGGTAATTCGCAGTATTATACTGCGAAATAGCTTTTATGTAACCTTTTTTTAGCATTAAAATGTAACTTTTGTCCAAAATATCATTAAAAAGGTTTCGGACACACCAGTGCAACATATGATTTCCAATATTAAACTCTACATTGTTCAATTTAGCATAATTTATGTGAAAATTTGTGTATTAGTTTATGCAAGACATAAAGTGGAACAAAAAGTGTGTAACAATTGCTACATCATCGTTCATCTTATAATAATAATTTCCATGCATAAATGTAATAGATAAACCAAACAACTGCTTAATTCTTCTACTGTGATTTATATACCAGCATATCTGTAAATCATTTGTTTTATTCATTATTTATTTGCTCGTTACATTCCTCTAGCATAACATATATATAACTTTAGTCCTATTTTATATTTGCACATAGTGCAAATGAAAACATGAACAAAGAAAATTATTTTTAATTTTCCACCGGACATATCTCTTCTTTTACACAGTATGAAAAATACAATTTTAAGTGTAAATCATAATAGTCTTGCCATATGATTGTCAAAGAACAATGATACATAACTACATAAGAGGTCATAGATTTAATAAAGATGTCATTATGTAATAGGTATATAGGGTTATAGACTCCTTGATCGGCTGATCGCTAAGAGACAAATCCTTACTTAAGAACTTGCCAAATACCTAATTCATGTCATACCTTACTTTTACATTAGAAAATGATATTTTGTTACCATTTATAATTTTAATGGATGAGTAAACATTCTTCTATTACACAATGACACCAATATTCTAGATATATGATGTGGAATCCATTTCAAATTTTCTAATATAATGACTAAAAAAATAAAAGGGATTTTCTTAGATTCTAAGATATTAAATTTGCAATAAAATCCACTATTTAGAATGAAGTCGAATTCCTAAGATGTATTATACTATTATTACGGCATATTAACTAGTAAATAATTAATTTAAAAATTTGACTGTAAATTATTTGCTTTTTTGTGTGCAAGTACTTGCCCATAGGGTGACTTTTCTGTTTGAGCAACTGAAGAGCTCAAATATTCACTTGTGACAAAATGCATCAATTTGTACTATTCCAAATAACTCATATAGTACCTGAAATTCACTAGCCTGACTAATCAAGATTCATGTTGCGTTTGATCCACTTAAGGGAATAACGTTAAACCTATAGTTAAAAGTACAAAGATCTCATCCATCTCACTATGGTGGTATAACTAAATGAATCCAGATGTTCTTTGATATTCGAAAAGTTGGTGACACCATGACTGTTAAATGGAAGGCCTGCAACAAGAATATCTACAAACAGATATTATTTGGAACCTGCTTCCAAGTTCATTTTGCATTTTACAATATAAACTCCATTGCCAAATCTTTTGTAGAAATAACTTTGATTTAAATGTTAAACTCTTCTTAGCATTGCTAAACATAAACATTCTCCCAGCTCACAATTGAAAACTTCAATCAGTGTGAGCTATGAAGCTACACACCTGAATGAACCCAAATACATGCAAAATGAAACAGAATAGAAATAGAACAAAAATGATTTTAAAGAAAGAGGGGGGCAGTGTCCGGGTTTACAAAGTAAAACAGCTATTTATAGCCATTTTATTAACATAGGTTTTCATTTTCATACCATTCATCTGAAACCTGTCAGCAATATGCAGCTGTTTTTTTCCTTACTTTTTGTTCTTAAACATTTGGTACCCGAAATCTACTGGACCGACTACTTATAGAAACCTGAAAATGATGCTGATGCTCCTGCAGGAACAAGTACCACTAAAACAAGAAGACTGTCTGCTGGGATCAAACCAGTTCCCATATACTCGAGGATATCTATATTTTCCTACCAAGAATCAGCACTAGAAAATGTTTGTGCTTGGATACAATTTTAGCTACAATGACACAATCAGTAGTACCAGCACAGACCAAAATTCTCAACTCTCTTCAATGTCTCAGCCAATTCAAAACGGCAGAGTAGAGCTTGCCTTTTACTATGACAACTTCATGAATTTGACCCTCTCCTGGTCAAGTGCTTCAACCAGGGTTTATCTTTTATCCTTTTAAGGAGTTATACCAGGAATGTGAGGAACAAGCGGTTTGGGCTCCTTGGTTTTCTCTACCATTATTGCTTGAGTAGTTAGGACTATACCAGCAACAGAGACAGCATTCTGAAGGGCACACCTTGAAACACGGCAAGGATCAATAACCCCAGAAGCAAGAAGGTCTTCATATCTTCCGGTCATGGCATTATATCCCATTTGCCAGTCACAACCTCTAACTTCTTCCACAACTATATCTCCATCCATTCCTGCATTTGCGGCTATCAGCTTTGCTGGTGCAAGAAGTGCCTGAAATAAGTTGTAGACCATTGAATTCTGGAAGCTAGAAAGGTTACTCATGAGTATAAACTCAGAAAGTCTCTTCAAAATTCACTTGTCTATACTGACTTAAATAGCAAGCAAATAGGAGAAAAGAAGCAAAAGATAGTAGTCGGAGAGCAAATAAACTTGTACACAACAATAACGAATGCATAGATGTTTCTTTTTCCAACTTGTAAAACGCGAGGCTCCCAATATTTGGTCCCTCTTTAGTCCTTACCCCTTCTCAATCAGAGAACTACCCAACAAATATGTAAGCATGTTCAAATTGAGGAATGCAATATGCATAAAAAAGGGAATCAATATGCCATACCATTCCTATTATGTCAGCACCGATCTGCTCATCTGGATCTTGAAACGATTCTTTTATGAAGGGTACATGTTCAGAGAGATGAATAAAAGTGGCACCACCACCAGGCACTATCCCTTCATCCATGGCAGCAAATGTAGCACTTTTTGCATCCTCAATTCTCAGCTTTCGGTCTTCCAGTTCTGTTTCAGTATGTGCTCCTACCTGAATCCATACAGGATCTTATCAGGAAATATCTCTTTGAAGAGAGAAGCAAATACACAAGTGCAAGAATACATATTTCTATAAAATAACGGAATGTTTTTTTGGAAATACAAAGATAACAAGTGTGCAATGGGCATTCTAGGAAAAGTTAATATCTTTTACCATTTGGACATGAAGGATAATCAATTTCCGTTGAACTAGATTTTCACTTCAACATAATCAGTATGCCAGCTCACAGGTTAACACATTGTGTTATCATCCCAATCCCAGAGCAAACACATCTACCAGCAAAATGTGACAACTACAGTCTGAATGAGGTAGTCCTGTTTAATTGTTAAAGCAAAGTCATTCCTAGCAGTTTGAACCATTTTAACTGCTTTAAAAGTCAATTATACATTTCAAATTTATTCACTTCTAAAATTGCAGCAATCTGAATATAAACTCGATTATATGCTCGATTATAACAGAGACGCAAGCAGGATAAGATTCAAATATATTGTAAATGGCTGCCTCGAATGTTTGATCTGAAACATTATGCCTTAATCAATACAGACCTTCAATATGGCCACACCACCGGAGAGTTTTGCTATTCTTTCTGAAAGCTTCTCTGACAGATATTTACTATCTGTTTCTGCAAGATCCTTCTTTATCTGCATTATTCTGGCTTGTATTTCAGCTTTTGTGGAGGGATCAGCCACGATGGTCGTAGAATTGCTGGTTATTGTTATTTTCCGAGCAATACCAAGCTGATCTGAGGTTGCACCTTCAAGATTCAGGCCTAAGTCTCCAGAAAGAAAATCAGCACCTGATTGCAATATACTGTCAGTTAGATGTGATGGTAAAGGAGATTTGGGCAGATACTTGGCACTAGCGGCAACACTATGTCTTGAGACGCCCATATTGCATACAAAAACTATTAATGGTTAAACCTCTTTTGCGAATATTGCCAGAGCAAACATACATTACAGAAAATGTTGATTTGGCTAACTGTAAAACCAATGTATTTGTGCTGAAGCATTAGGAATATTGTGTATACATGCACTGTGGATAATATCACCTAGCTTCAAATCCATCCTCAAAATGAGTTAAAACTGATGTTCACCCACAGGGAAAGTTCACATAATATCAAGACTTTACAAGCCACATGATAAAGAATCTCTTTGTCTCTGTATCTCTCTCTTGTTGGCGCTTGTTTGCAAGACCACTCTATACACTAACTCCATTTCGACACTTTATTTTTTGGGTTTGGATACATTTATTAAGCTATTTCAATACAGAATGAAGTATTTGCTTCACCTGTCAACAGCGCAATGTCTTGCAATACAGCTTTCTTTCCTTCTCCAAATCCTGGACATTTCACAACAGCAACATTAAGCATTCCTTGCATCTTGTTAATGACTAGTGTTTCTAGCACTTGGCTTGAAATATCCTCAGCAAAAATCAGCAGTGGCACACTCAGCTGTGTGGCCTTCTCTAGCAAAGGAACAATTTCTTTGACAGAAGATATCTTTTGATCGGTTACCAGAACTTTGGCATTTTCAAACTCTACTATAGATTTGTTGGGATTGTTGATGAAATGGGGTGACATGTACCCCTTGTCAATCTGTAGGAAAAGAATGCCTGAATACAAATCAAGAAAATAATGAAAACAAATGGAAGAAAAAGAATCTTTACAAATGAGAAGGTGAAATTAGCAAAAGAACATAAACGGATAACTAGATAATTCAATTTCTTAGTAGAACTACAATCAAGCAACTAAGGTTCTTATGGCATTATGTTTGAGCTTTGAAATTTACTTCAAACCTGAAAGGATTGGAAAAGTTAAGGAGGGATCATTTTCAACCAACCTGATAGCTTATTTTTCAGTACAGTATGATCAATTACAATTCTGTGAATTTGAAGTCAAAGAGAAACACTTTGAAGAGCAGATATTACCTTCATTCCTTCTTCAACCATGACTGAGGTTTCAGCTGATGACGAAGACTCAATACATATCACGCCATTGGGACCAATCTTCTTAATTGCCTCAGCGATCAAACTGCCAATGAACTCATCATTTCCAGCCGATATTGAAGCTACGGCTGCAAATAGTAAAAAGAGAGAGGGGGAGAGAGAGAGATCAAAACCTTTTAACTTTTTAAAGTGAATAGAGAAATTTTCTAAGTTGAATAAGTACTAAAATAAAGCAAATTACCTTTAATATCATCATTTCCTCTAATGGGATAGCTTTTCTTCTTCAAAATTTTGACCAGCTCTCTTACTGTCTGCTCCATCCCTTTCTTCATAGAAACAGGGTTAGCCCCAAAAGCAACGGCTAGCATACCAGCTTTGACCATCTCACGAGCCAAAACAATTGCAGTAGTTGTACCATCCCCAGCTAAACTGTTGGTCTTAGTTGCAACCTGCAATAGACATAAAATGATTAGGAGTTTCTCAAATATTCAATAATCCAACTACAGTTTCAGGCTCGAATAATAACCTCCTTGATAAGTGTTACTCCTGCATTTTCAATTGTATCTGGAAGTTCTATAGCTTGAGCTATGGTAACACCATCATTAATTACTTTCAGCACGCCAGATTCAGAGAGAACTACGTTGCGCCCTGCATAATTAGTCACACATGCATTCATTTCAAAACAAGCAGGCAGGCAACATATCATATACACTATGTTTAAAAAACAAGCTCCTCATATACATTTCATTGACAAGAAAAGGTGTAAACCAACTTAATCCTTCCAATCATGTGTTTGAACAACACGATTAATGTTTACCTTTTATTTAAATTTCTTTCTTAACTTCTCCTCGTATATTTTTGTATCCCTAGATTTCTGTTATTACTTGTTGATGCCTTTGTTTCGCTTTTCTGATTGCATTACTTAGTGTCAGTTTCGCTTCGATTGTCGGATAGTTTGCTTGTTATTGCCTCTCTCCTTTTTCCTTCCTGAGCCGAGTGTCTACTGGAAATGGCCTCTCTACCTGTTTAATGTAAGGGGTAAGGTCCGCGTACACTCTACCCTTCCAAGACCCCCACTTGTGGGACTACACTGGATTTGGAATTGTTGTTGGTGGTTGTGTCGTTGTTGTCTTTCTTAACTTCTCCTAACTGGGTCAGGTCAGCCCACATGAGCAACACAATTTTGAATTAAGCAACAACTTTGTTCTCCTTTTCCATGAATTGTCATTTCCTCTAAGGTGTTTATAGGAATTATAAATGGAAATATAGACCAATACAAATGATAAAAGCAAGTCTAAGAATTTAAAAGAAGCAGGAAATTAAGCCCATTATACCTTTAGGTCCTAAAGTGACAGAAACAGCATCAGCAATCTTATTGATACCAGAAAGTAAAGCTTCTCTGCATTCTTTATCAAAAGCTATTCTCTTTGGCCCAGCTCTCACCACCATCATCTTCTTCTTCCCAAAGCTTTGCCCAAACGCCCACGAATTACACCTTCCTTTATCTTCCTGAAATCCAAGACAAACATTGCAAAAATCAGCTAAAAACAACAACTTAGTGCAATTTTATGAGAGAGAAGGTGCCAGAATAGATTGTATTGTGAGAGTTACCAAGAAAGAAAGCTTTAACGGGGAGAATAAAGGTGAAAAGATTGGCAGTGACATCTTATAACGGTATGGAGAGAGAGAGAGAGAGAGAGAGAGAGAGAGAGAGAGTGCGTGCGTGTGTGTGTGGGGGGGGGGGATGAGGTTTTGCAATTGAAGATAATGGAACTCTTTTTCCTTGGAGGTTTTTCAAAGAGGTTTTAGGGGCGAAGAGGAAGAAGGGCACTGCCAGGCGCCAGCGCTAACCTTTCCTCTGCCCAGGTTAGAGAAAATGACAAACATGGTCCCTGTATTTGCAATATTTTAAAAATAGTTCCTTAAGTATACTCATAAACAACTTTGGTCCTTTAAGTTTAACAAACTTTGAGGCAGTTAATTTAAAGGGAACTGTTGAAAAAAGTGTTAAGATGAACTTACATTTTGGAGGAATAATTTTTGCTAATTTGATATATTTCTGCTTGCAATTTTTTTAGATAGTTTATACTTATTTTGATGTATTATATTATCTAGTGCATTTTTTTGGTAATTTGACCGTATTTCCGATTAAATATCCTTTTTAATAGATTATTTCTGTCATTTTCTTGATCAAATTAATTAACAATTTTCTTTTACCGATAAAAGATATGTATGATAGAGTGTCAGGACCGTGGGAGGTGACTCAGACCTTTCTCTGTTAGTTATAGGGTTACACCAAGAATTTGTGCTTAGCCCTTCTTATTTGCCCTGCGACGGACACTCTAACACACCATATTCCGAGGGAGGTGTTGTATATTGTTCGCTGATGATATAGTTATGAGATGAGATGCGAGGCAGCGTAAATGTGAGACTAGAGGTTTGGAGGCAGGCCCTGGAAAAGATTTCGAGTTGAGAGGACTAAGACAGAATATATGAAGTGTAAGTTCAGTTGCGTAATGAAGGAAGCGGACGTGGTAGTGAGGCTCGACTCACAAGTCTTCCCCAAGAGAGAAAATTTCAAGTACTTAAGGTCATTTATCCAGGGAGATGGGGAAATTGACGAGGATGCCGCGCACCGTATTGGGGTGGAGTGGATGAAATAGCGCTTAGCGTCTGGAGTCTTGTGTGATAAGAGGGTGCTACTGAAACTCAAAGGTAAGTTCTCTAGAGCAGTAGTTAGACCGACCATATTGTATGGGCTTGAGTGTTGGTTAGTCAAGAATTATCATATCCAGAAGATGAAAGTAGTCGAAATGGGGATGTTGGGATGAATGTGCGAGCATAGTGACTATATAAGATAAGGAATGAAGATATTCGGGAGAGGATGGGTGTTGCTCTCGCGGACGACAAGATGTTGGAAGCGAGGCTTAGACGATTCTGGCACGTGCGAAGAAGAATCGTAGATGCCCCGGTTAAGAGGTGCGAGCGGTTGCTTTGACAGGTACGAGAAGAGGTAGAGGGTGGCCTAAAAAGTATTTGATCGAGGTGATCCTGCAGGACATGGCGCGACTTCAAATTTTTGAGGACATGGCTCTTGATAGGAACATGTAGAAGTCGAGCATTGGAATTGTAGGCAAGGGTAATCGAGCGCTTTTCCCTTTTGTACTGGGTAGTGTGATAGAGGTTTGTCTAGGTATGTTAGCGGTCTATGTTGTGTTCACACTATTTTATCATTTTCCATAATATCGTGTTGTTGCCCTTTACTTATTTGTTGTCTCTTACGATGTTGTATTACTTTTCTAGCTTCTATTGTTGTTATAGATTTTTTTCTTTTGTTTCTTTTCTTATATTATTGTTTCTTTTCTGTTGAGCAGAGGTTCTCCCGTAAACAGCTTCTCTATCCTTCCGGATTAAGGTCTTTCATAAACAGCTTCTGTACCCTTCCAGGTTAAGATATGTTAGTTTGTTTTGTTTTGTTTTTTCTGGTCCTATTATTTTTCAAAAAAGTATTTTATAAGAAAAATCTAAAGAAATCTCAACTCCCAAAATTATAGCTTCTTCTTCTTCATTTCTTTTTTTTTTTTGCATGTCGTTGCAACTATACTTGCATTATTAATAAGGTTCCAGTTCCACCGAAAACTTTTTCCACCTTCCCTTTCTACTTCTTACATCCCTTTTTCCAAAAAAGGAAATTGAAATTAGAAGAAGTTGATTCAAGGATAACTGAATCAGTAAGTGTTTTGAACCAAAATAAAAAATAAAAGAAGTATAGAGGGCCCTCCTTTTTTCAAAAGTACTGGCATAACGAGAAAACCATTTATTAGGGAAAAAAAGAAAACCATTTACCACATTAATTATTCCTTAAAAAGAACTCCTTTCTCGATTTCAATTTGGTTGGCCAACTAATTTTGAGTTATAGATATAAAGTAAAAACTTATCCACTTCTATAGGTTGAAGAAGTTGCTGTTGGAAAAGGTAAAGAGTAAATCAGTTGAGCAAAACAGATGAAAGGGTGAAAGTAGGTTGACATTTTACTTTATGAGTTTAATACATCAATTAGAAAAAGCTAAATGCAATGCCAGAAATGAAACAAAATCTAGAATTTGACCTAGATGACATTCAATATTCAAAGCACTGAATTATTTGCAAAGAAAGAGAGAACTGCAATGGTAATAGATGTTGTATCAAAGACCAAATAGCACTACTATAAATCTCCAGTTTCTGGTGCTTACGAATACCGCCTATTTATGCACTACGAAAAATCCTGCAGGAAAGTGTGTTCTTGCTCAACTTTGTGAGGCTTCAATCAGTGTTTCGCATCTTCTTCATCACAGAAACTGGAATACTTGTCAGGGTCCATCAACGATTTGAGCTCGTCGGGGTTGTTCATCTCCACCTTTATAATCCATCCTTCTTGATATGGGCTCCCATTGATCTTAATACACACATTGCAAATTTGATCACATACCATATAACAAGTCAAGATGAAACGTAAAGCAGTATCATAGAGCTGGAACTAAAATAAAGAACACTTGATCATTGAATTCAGCAAAAGGTCCATACAAAAGTCTTGTGGAGGATATGTATCGTAGAGTTGAGCTACAAACATCAATATCTTTATGACATGTTGAGAGAAGTGGAAAAGTATTGACGAGAGCAGATTCTAGTGATCATCATATTCTCTAAGAAACAGTGTTCTGATTATATGAAGTTGCGAAGACTACAGAGTTGGAGTATTTACCAAAATATAAACCTGTAAGCCCACTGCTAAGTATCATTTATTATTAACTCCAAAGAGGTACAAAATAGAACACTTGGCGCTGCAAAGCAGAAATATTTGACGAAGTAGTAGATTCATATGTCATCTTCTTTTTGGTTACACATATCATGGCTTACATGTTTGATTAAGATGATAACATGTTGACTTAATAATATATTTGATAAGGTCATAGAGCTCGGACCTGTTAGTTAGTATCTGCAGGCTAACAAATTGGCTCTTGAGTTTTTATGACGGTAGAACAAGGGTACAACAACTACTACACCTCAATACCAAACTAGTTGGAGCAGGTCATGTGAATCTTCACTATCCATTCACTCATTTTGGACCCTTTATGTTCCCAACTTACTATCAACTGAAGAAATTCTTGGAAAAGAACCAACTAGAAGGAAAAAAGAGATCATTTGCACATGATATCAGTCAAAGAGCTAAGAAAGCATGCAACGCATATTGAAGTACACACAAGCAAGCATATCTTCTTCTCCTACCAGCCCAACACTATATGTATGAGGGGTCATGCAGACAGCAAAAATATATATATACTATGGGGTGTGTTTGGTATGAGGGAAAAAAAATTTCCTTGGGGAAATAACTCACCAGAGCAGGAGAGGAGTCGAGCTTCTCATTAACTTCCACCACCTTCCCTGAAACAGGAGAATTGATATCGCTGGTGGCCTTGACACTTTCAACAGCACCAAAACTGTCAAATTGATTTACAGAAGCCCCAACTTCAGGTAATTCAACATAGACAACGTCACCTAAATGATCCTGAGCATGATCAGTGATGCCAATTGTTGCAGAACTACCATCAACTTTAACCCATTCATGAGACTCTGCATACTTTAAATCCTTGGCCACTGCAAAGAATTTGAACACAAACCATTGTTATATTAGAGAGAGTTTTAGTGATATGCATCTGCGTAGCCGTCGATTGTTTTTGTTTTTCTTTTTTGGTCAGTTGCATAGCCATAGGTTGTTGCTACATTATTCAAACGGGAGCCCTTTTTTAGGGGTCAAATGTTCAACCATCTATGGTTCAGTCCAAATTATTCCTTTTACTCACATGTCCAGGCAATTATTCATTGGATTCAGACACAACATGGAAGTCAAAACGGACTAAAAGTATCATGATAGGAAAAAATTTCACTCAAATATTTTGTGTATACAAAATATAACACAAAAATATATGCTGCACAACAGCACAAGGAAACAATCCCTTAAAATTTTTTAGACTGTATAAATATTTTCTGCCCAATTTATCAAAAATATAAATCAATCAACGAACATTATTGTGCCCAACTTAATTTGAACAGAACAACTATGTCAACAGAAAGCAATAAGACTACGCTATTATTAAATTTATTTTTCCCGAATGTCTTTTTATTTCTGATGTTCAGGGAATGAAGGATACTGTAGAGTATGAAACTAGACTCCCTACAACTTGCATCAATAAGGGTCAAACATCACCAAATCAAGGTAATATGGAGAACTAACTTTAAGATGTCTTACATTTGTCATATAACGAAAGACTAAGCCTGCCAGCTCTATCCTGATAGTCCACTAAGCAGTACACCTAATTAGGAATTAGCATGTTCTCTATATACAAATATTCAAAAGCCGTACTGCACTAGTAAGATGCCTTCAGTTTTGCAGTGCAAATTGCAAATATAGAGGACAGACTCGACAAAGAAAAAAGAGACATCTGAACTGGAGAATTTCACATAGTTACAGAAAATTATCCACAACTACCATTCCTGAAGTCTTTATAGAATCTGCAGAATTTACAACCAGTTACTAAAGAGGTTGGCACTTGAAGGAAAAAGGATAACAACTACGATTAGCACACTAAACATCATCATAGACATTGCTTTAGAATTTTTTATATTTGAAAACAATAATGCAAATAAGAAAGAGAAAAAAATCCAAATAGAAACATGGATACATTTTATGGAAAAGGTAGCAAATACAGTTACTCTAAATTTACAAGCTGTCCATAAATTTAGAGTTGTAGATTAAAATTAAAAAGAACACTAGTCCTGAAAATTTCATTGCATTACCATCTTCCAATCCTATATCAGGCTGATGACATCAGACACAAGAACAAGTTCACAAGTCATTATCAAGTCTCCATCATGATAAATTCCAGATGCATCTAAGGGACAGATTTACTGAGCAAACAACAAAAATATCATTCTCAATCAACATTTGTAAACAAATTGACAAATACACAATCCCATACTTACTTACCAAAAAAGAAAAAGAACACAAACAATACCCTACCTGATACACTTCAGAATACAAAAGGTGACATCGTGCAAAATTAAATAATGAAGTATAAATCCCTCAACAACCCAAAAAATCCTTCTGCTGATCTAAGGAACCACATAAAATCCACAACCCACTTCCAAAAATCGGATCTTTAATCAAGAAAATGACAGATCAAACAGATTCTCTGACAAAAAATACATGAACAAGATTCACACAACTCAAAGCAAATTAGAAAAAAATAAGTAATAAAACATTAAAGAAAAAGACAAATGGGTGATCCCAGAAACAAAAGAATGATTCTATAACCATATTACCAGTAGCAAAAGCTCTGTGAAATGTTGAGATCCTGAGATATGAAGCAGCTCTTGAAGCCCATAACTTTGTTGCCATTTTTTTCAGTTCAATATAGAGTTGTGGCAAACGTGTAATATATTAGGGAAATAGCTTTTCAAGTGGAAAATAAATAGTGTACTTAATTGAAGGAAAGTGGAAGCAATAATAAAAATAGGGAAGAGAAAGGTGGTGGCTGGTGGGTCGAGGTGTCAACAAACTCATTCAGCACAAGTTGGTGAGGTGTGCTTTGTAGGTGTCACTTGTAACATTTCTTGGTAGACGATTGTGATTCCATGAGGAGGGCCTCATTGAAGATGTCATGTTTCCTAGCTTTATTTTTAGGAGCCAGTGTCTCAGCGGTATAAATGATATTTTAAAAATATCCCTGACGCTATCATTGATGATGTCCTATTTCATAGCTTTATTTTAAATAGACGAAACGGCCGGTGGTCACTTAAATTTGTATTGAATTTTAAAATCGATACATAAACATATATTGTTCCTATTTGAATGTTCGGATTCATATATTTTATACTAATAAATATATTTGATCATTGATCATGCAGATATAGTAGTGATATAGATGATGTGGACAAGACGTACGCAAGTCACAAAAATTAAGCGCGTGACTACAATAGTACAACAACAATAACAATCCAGTATATTCTCATAAAGTGGGGTCTGGAAAGAGTAATATGTAGACAGGCCTTAACTCTACCCGAGCAGGCAGAGAGGTTTAAAAAGAGGGATGCGTGACTACAATAGTATCGATTCAAAAAAATCTAAAACAAAAAAAAATACAAATTAAAAAAATAAAATAAAATAAACCGGGCCCACTTCCCCATCCCTGCAAAATTTCCTTCGCCCCTTATGCTCTTGTTTCCCCGTTGTCGTCCACCCCCACCTCCCCTTTCTTTTCTTTCTCCCCATCTCTCTAATCTACTCCACTCCTACTCTTTTTGTTCCAAACCTAGGCATAGATAGTGAAAAATAAAGAAAAGAGTGGATTATCTCAACAACTTTATGTCGATTATTTCTCTTACATTAACTCCCGCTCCCCTTTTTGTATCCAATCTCATACCGAAAAATAGATAAAGAAAAGAGAAATATCCGGAATTCGAATGCCATCGGAAAAAAATGCACCTGAAGCCTTGCATAACTCGGCGCAAGAAAATAAAATATGCGCAATGCTTAAATGAAAAAGCACTTTTATATAACAAATGTGCCAAGCAGCACAAGTACGAAAGTAAGAAAAAGAAAAAAACAAAGGGAAAAGAAAGCAAAAAACTAAACTATTGCGTCCCCAAAACTTGGGGGAGAAAAACGTCTGCACCTCTGGAAGAAGTAGGCGGATCTGCCGCCGGCTCGGGACCTTGGCCTTTATCATCATCCCTTTCAAGTTCCTCCTCGGTTCAAGATAATGCGAAATTGGAACCAGAAGAGTCAGTTGCATCAGGTTAAACCGGGAAGCCCCTTCGAGCAGTTGACTCCAGCTCCAGGCCTTGGCGATCTCGGCATCAAAATCAATGACGTGCGTTTTGGCCTCTTCCAAGGTTTTTCTCCTCAAGCTATACATCGAATATGTTTTTACAGCAATGAGGGAATCTGCTCAACGCTAAAGCTTTGACTTAAGCTGAACAACCTCGATCAAAGGCTGTTTTGCTCGGATCTTACGGCTTGAAGGTTGACATCAAGGTCACGGATAGTGGAGTTATAAACTTTATTGTGATCCATGACCCTCTTATTCTCTTCCATCCAGGCACGCTTCTCCTCAACAATAATAACCTCTTCAATTTTGGAGTTCAAGGCTGACTCCAAATTATTTAATCATTCAGTTGAGATAGCCTCGCGCTCCGCAACAGCAAGAACAACATTTTAGACCTCAGACCATTTTGCCTTGGCCTCTTGAAAATGTACTTTTAACAGGGCGGCCTCTTGGCTGAGGGTCATGATGTCTTGGTCACTCTGCTACAACTAAGCCTCCAACTCAACAGCTTCGGCAACTTGTGCTTCCAGTTCCGGAAGGCGATCACCAATTTGCTCCCGCTCGACCAACAATTGTTCCCGCTGGGATGTGAGTTTTTCTTTATCAAGTATCAACTTCTGAAGGACCTCGGAAGCAAGGAAGTTAGCATGAAAAGCAAAAATTCAAATAAAAAATCATGTCATAGCAAACTACTAGAAGAAATAGTAAAAGGAACAAATATCGTACCGTTGTCGAGTTGTACATGACATTGTTTATCATACACTCATCCGAGAGAGAGTATTTTATTCTTATCTTTCTTTAAAGCTAGAGGCTTCAGGTAATTGGCAAGTTCCACCGGTCGGGATAATAAATGGCACTCGGTAGAGACTGGGGAGGAAATGTTCCTCCTTCTATGTGGATCTATGAAGGGGAAGAATAGTTATGCGCCAAATTCCCATAGCATGGTACTGTGGAGGGGGGACATCCTCCTTTCGGGTATCTACGACCGGTGGGGATGATGTAGCAGTTGTTGGTGGTGAAGGTACATCTGTCGAATAAGGAGATGAAGTTGATGGCGTTGTTTTTTGAGAAGCAGCTACAGTGATAGTTGTTGGTTGCTCATCAACCGAAGACGAAATCCTCAGAGTACCGAGAGCAACGATTGGGGTTCGGAAGTGAGAATTGGCATCTTCCACTGCATCATACTATCTCTAAAGTGCTTGGATGTAGTCCTCGTTTTGTGATTTTAGCTCTTCAAATTGAGCATTTTGTTGAACTAATGAAGGTCGTCGTCTCCTCTGTAGGGAAACCCTTTCATCACTGCCTTGACCATCACCATCAATCACCACAGTAGTTGTGGCTGGCTTGGGCGTGAAGTTCTTTGCCATTTTTTTTATTTTCTCCCTCAATCGTAGAGGAACATTGCCTTTTTTGTTGCTTGTTCTTCGTCGGGGACTCCGGGAGGAAGCACTTGCACCGAAAGCAGGTCCAATGACGCCCGTTCGGGTGAAAGCCTCCTACAGCAACCTCGTCACACATGTGGGATCAGCCAAAACATCCTTCTCGGGGACAGTAACAGAGCCTTGCAGAAGACCTGAATTCAACGGAAAGAAAAGTTAGCCAAATACGCAAGGTAAAAACAAGATTAGTTCGAGAATCAATTACCATGATTTTTGGTCTTCTACCCGTATTTGAGGGTCATTTCTTTCCACCGGCGGGTCTCAGGCGTGGTAATATCCAAAATATTTAGTACCTACTGGTCCAAGCCTTCAACCCTTGGTGATGTCCATCGAGTTTCTGAAATAGTGAAAAAAAGGACTAGTAATAGCTTGAAACAACCTTTAATCGGGGAAAAGACATACGTTGAACTTACGTGTACAAGTTCATGACTTGGGGAAAAATGGAGGTGTGTCCAAGATGATATCCCTAGTGGTAAATACAACGAACTGTTCTATCCATCCACAATCGTTATTATCATCCATGTTGGTAAGCAAGGCATGGTGATGATGTTTTCTAAAGTTTATTACTCCCCAATGGAAAATCTTGGGAGAGTAAAGGTTCATCATTAGATCCAAGTAGAGCTCTTCCCCCGTCTCTTGGCATAACCATTGAAGACAGGCTACCTCCTCTCCCCCTCCCCACATACAGAAGGGCTCACATGTGCCAGCAGACTTGATACAGGAAGTAGAACTACAAGATTATGGGGCCATGTCCCTCGCTCAATGAGAATGGGCACAAAGTGAAGGGATACGTATAAACATATGTAAAACCTTTCTTAGGGAAGGTTACTCGCTCCACCAAGGTCGGCGACGATGATGTCTAGGTCATGGCAACCACAATCTTCTGTCACAACAGGAATGCTAAAAGGATGGATGGAAGAAGGGTACACACCAACAACCTATGTATGAGAGCTGGCAGAAGGAAACTTCTCTTGAAAGTCCTTGGTTGTACTGAGCCTTCTAGGAATAATGGTGCTCACCGTATGAGGAGCAACATCATTGATGCTTTCTTTGTTTTTTAAGCCTCAGTTCTTGGAGGAGGAGGCCATAGTTAGCAGAAGGAAGTAAGAATTCTTCGAAGAAGAAAGTTAAGGAAGAGTGAAAGCAAGAAAGAGTTGAGTAAGAGAAGTTGAGAGAGTTCGAAAAATTATGAAGTATAAAGGAAGAAAAATGAAGCGTATAAATAAAAGGAATAGTCGGCTAAAATTGTGGCCATGATTATCTCGAGAACCGGCGAAAGTATTTCTAAATCGTGGAGTGACCTGTGTTCGGGACATTAAATGCGAAAAGACGTGCGTTTAATCAAGCGCCGGAAACTTTTTAGAGGAGATCAGAAAATTTCCTGCCAAGAAAGGTATCTTCACCAACTTCCCCGTGACACAAAGATGAGCCACCGGAAAGCAGGGGGACTATCTGTTGGAAAATAATTTACTAACTCAAAAAGAAATATTCAAATTAATGTCTTGGTTCATTCTCTTAATATAATATGTTAATGAGCCTTTATTATAATAATACTTTAAATATATTTGTTACTGAAAATTAGTTTAATTTTGACTACCTTAAATGACAATCATTATGGCTTTAAGAAAATTGATGTTTATAACATTTTGTCTTTAGTGTTAGTAACGTTTCTTCTGGAAGATTCTTTAATTTTCTAACGTTTTGGCAATAATTGATATCCATATTTTGGATTATATATAAGTATATGTTTGTGTTCATTTTTGAGAGGGTGAAAATAACAAAGCTAAAAACTTTTCTTCTCTATTCTTTGTGCTGGGTTTTCTTCTCGTTAAACTTTGTTGTTTCTGCTCCTAGTTTATACTATAAGAGCTTGTTGAATCCTGGGGGATATGCCTAATATTATTCATCACGATGTGGGCGAAATATCCTTAAGGACAGTGTATTTGACACGCCTCAAGCTAAACCGTTTATTCTCCATAATCATCCAATTTTTCCAACAATCTTAAGGATATTTTCGCGTTGTTGTAATGGAGAATAATGCAACAGTTGTTGGAGTGTTTATGAATAAATATTTTACAACTAAAAGTCTTGAACAACACCTATTCGTTGAGAAGCTAAAGTGTCACCTCCTTTGGTGGAAAGCTGAAGGAAGATGACTAGTATTCTTTATGGATGAGGAATCCACAATTGCACGTCATTAATTAATTTGTCAAGGGTCTCCGTTTCAATTTCACCTTGTGATATAAAGATTCTTCATCCATTTATTCTTTTCTTCAGAAAAAGTAAAGGTATGATCCTCGATTATGCATTTTAAAAATCTTGAGAATCCTAAGATAATAAGTTTAAATTTGTTTGGACTAAATGACGAGAAGATAATTTATGTTACAACTATTACGTTTAGCCTCTCTCGTCAAATCATTGAAATGGTGTGTATATTTAAATATTATTTAAAGGTTGACAACTATTACGTTTAGCCTCTCTCGTCAAATCATTGAAAGGGTGTGTATATTTAAATATTATTTAAAGGTTGGCGATCTTTTATTATAAATTTGGTGTGTGTATATATATATATATATTTGAGACAAAATATTTGAGTGAACTTATATTATTTACTTGTTATTTATAAAATAAAACTCTTTATGAGTGGTGAAAAGATTATCTCATTAGCCTGAAATTTTCGAAAATGTGGGGGACCTTAATGTCTAGAGTTATATAGCATGATCCTCAGAAAGAAAAAGAAGATAAAAATTATTTATTAATGTTATAATAAAGCCTTACAAAAATGAGTTTTTTTTTTGTGGAAAAAATTATATTGGAAGATCAAAAGTATGGTGTAAATTTGGCTCCGAAAAGTTATTTCATTATGTATCTCTGGGTGATGAAGAAATCATTGAATTATGATCCGGTCCCTATTGATTTGAGATATTTCCTGTAGAAGTTAAAGTTGCTTCTATATTGTTGAAAATTTTATTTTGATGCTTGACTATGGAAGATACATAAAGAAAATAAATTTTCATGAGTTGAAAGATGTTTCAAAAGGCACGAGTATAGAAGTCAAGTTTTATTTCATTTGAGATGATTTTATACTTTATTTGAGAAATACTACACGTTAGTATTTTGTATGCGAATTTTCCACTGTATTAGAAAGATTCGGTGATGATATTGAATCTGTGATTCATATGAGAAAAAACTAGCTAGCTATTGTGTGATCACCTTTTGGTAGGTGTTGTGGTATTAAAATTGCTTGGAAGTGAGGTTGATTAAGCAACCTTTTGTTGAGTTAAACCGACGATAATTATGTCGATGAATTGTAATTGCCAAATCGCAATATTCCACCAGGAGTTAAACCGACAATAATTTGTCGATGAATTGTGATTGCCAAGGCGCAATAACCATTATAAGAAAATAAATCTCTCAATGGGAAGTGTATATATCTCGAGACGTTATGTGATAAAGCAATTGCTTAGATATGAGAATTTTTTATATATATTATGTGTAGTCAAAAGAGGATTTGGCCGATCCTTTGACTTATAAGTGAAACATCGAGGGGTTGAGACTTTTGCCAATTTGAGATGTATGAACAATGATGGTAACCCAACCTATGTGATTGGAGATCCCATGAATTAGGTTCATATGGAAATAACAAGTCATTAGTTGATCAAATGTGCACTATTAATATATGTCTCTTCCTATGGTGTATGTGTAAATAGTGCAAGACTGCAAAGAATGTGAGGCTGAGTTATTAAACTCTTAATCCAATAATCCATAGCCTATTGTAGGTAGTGTATTATACTGCAGAATACACTTGATGGATGGACCTATATGGGTGTGGAGTGGGGCCGCTCCTATGAAATTTGTGGCAAAATTTCTAGAGCACTCATGAAAACCAAGCGCGCGCATGGCCTATTAGCGCAAAACCGCGACAAACAACAAAGTGTGTGCGGGTATAATGTGATAGATAAGACACTAAACTTACAAAAGAATTTTTGGTTCATAGAAGTTTTGAACTTCACCATTTGTTTTGTAAGTTTAATCTTATTTTATCTAGGCCTGGTTCATAGTCCAAGAGACACCACATTCGACGCATTATGCTCATTTGTGAAAACCCAGCAAAACTTTTATTTCACTTTATTACTTATTATTCTTTTTGAGTTATGTGGAGGATTGTTGGAAAATAATTTACTAACTCAAAAAGAAATATTCAAATTAATGTCTTGGTTCATTCTCTTAATATAATATGTTAATGAGCCTTTATTATAATAATATTTTAACTATATTTGTAACTGAAAATTAGTTTAATTTTGACTACCTTAAATGACAATCATTATGGCTTTAAGAAAATTGATATTTATAACGTTTTGTCTTTAGTGTTAGTAACGTTTCTTCTGGAAGATTCTTTAATTTTCTAACGTTTTGGCAACAATTGATATCCATATTTTGGATTATATATAAGTATATGTTTGTGTTCATTTTTGAGAGGGTGAAAATAACAAAGCTAAAAACTTTTCTTCTCTACTCTTTGTGTTGGGTTTTCTTCTCGTTAAACTTTGTTGTTTCTGCTCCTAGTTTATACTAGAAGAGCTTGTTGAATCCTGGGGATATGCCTAATATTATTTATCACGGTGTGGGCGAAATATCGTTAAGGACAGTGTCTTTGACATGCCTCAAGCTAAACCGTTTATTCTCCAGAATCATCCAATTTTTCCAACACTATCATGGTAAAATCGGTTCATATTAAATACTATTATGATAGAGTGACACGTGGAACTGGAGACAGACGAAATGCAAAATAGGTGAAGACTGGGGGCAGCGGCTTCGGTTGGCACCGAGAAGTCCCCGAAGGGAGTATTGCTAACAAAGACAAACGAATGCGTGGCATTCGATAACATTCAATGAAGAATATTCTGCAGTATTAAATACACAGTCCGTTATAGAGAATTTTGACATTCATAGCTTGTCGTTACACATTCTTCAATATCCCCGTAATTATCATTTAAGAGGAGTTTGATCCTATGACCTTACAAATTAGCCGTGCCATTTTTCGAGTAAACAAAAGTGATATTTTGTGATTTTTAAATCTTGAATTTGCCTCAGTTTGTCATGTTTTGGCTAGAGGTGAATCCAAGAATTTAAGTACAACTGTAAGAACAATTAGCACTAATAGGGTACTTAAACACTAGTTAGCAACTAAGCATCTGGATAACGCTATTTACATCTAATTTTGACAAAATCCCAAGCATCCTCACTTGTAGAAGGCATATTGATGGAAACTTATAAGCCATTTCAAACCAACTGTACTGTCTTCACATTCTTGTGCATTGATCTAATTACAGTTGTAACTTGTTCAATCTGATCTTCACTCGAACAAGATGAAAGGAGCACTTTTGCTGTTCCACCATCTGGATAGCAACCTTCATCGATCATTTCCTCGAATATTTCTAAGCATCTTTGGTACTGTTTCTTTTTAGAGTATGCTCCAAGTCTGGAAGTCCAAGTAACCACATCTGGCTTCAAGTTCTTAGCAGGAAGTGATTGGAAAATCTCTTCCATTTTTTCGATAAATCCTGATCGTCCATATGCATTGATCAGGATATTGTAGGTGCTTATATCGGCTACATAAGGTCCAGCTTCGATGACAGTCAAGAGTTCTTCCATTTTTGAAAACTGGCCTAGACGACCATACAAGTTGAGCATGTTGTTAAGAAGAAAAGTATCTAGTTTCACCCCTTCTTTCTGCATCTGCTTTACAATTTCTTCACATTTTGACACGTTACTGTTTCTTGAATAGGCTGATATGAGTAACATGTATGATTTCATTGTAGGAGCTATTCCCAGCCGCTTCATCTCGTCAAATACGGTTTGTGCATCTGATAGTATACATTTTTCAGAAGAATGAAAAGACAGCACCAGTCAGAAACCAAGGCAACTTTCATAAGATGCATATAGATCCAACAAGACTAAGGGCACTAAACTTGCTATCTACAGAAACAGATTGAGAACTTTTCATTTTCACTTGGCACCAATTTCATTTTTCATGTAGAAAACTTCTCTTTTTCTGTTACACCTTTTTATTTTACCTCATTCCAGGATGTTACATGAAATATGCGTTTAACATTGCAATTATTACGCTTTGCAGAAGAGCTTAGACTAAATGTGAGAAACACCTCTTTAAAATAGAGAAAAGATACCTTCATGAAGACCAGCTCTTCCATAGGCATCCACCATAATATTATATGAAGCTCTGTCTGGTTCACAGCCCATATGCTGCATGAGAGAAAAGATCTCCGCAGCACCTTGGGGATAGCCTGCACGACTGTTAGACTAAAACATCAATTCAGTTCCTCTGGATAAGCAAATATTCAAGAGAAGAACTAGTGGAAGGGGAACCATAACTCTGCATACAGAAGAATGTACATGTTTGAAAAAAGCAAGTGTTCTTGTTAATATTCGGCTAAATGAAACCCCTTGCTAGAAACTAGAGGACAATCCTTATTTTTACCTGTTGATGTTTCAATTAATCAACATAAAGACCGAGCACTCTGAAGGGAGTCTTGACTGAGTATATAGAGTAGGCCATTGCAAGCCTGGCTCATCTATTATTGCCTAAAGCTTATACTGGAAATGGAAGATGGGCTTGATGTGATTTATTTTAACATTATTTCAGTCAAAAAGGGATCCAACATTGAAAACATTAGTGGTGTGCACCTGTAAGCTTCCATCAAGGCATTATAGGTGTAAACATCAGGCTCAAACCCAGCTTCTTGTAGCTCTTCGAAGATCTCTTCTGCTTTTTCACATAGACCACCCCTTGCAAATGCATTCACAAGAGCTGTGTAGGTGCAGATGTTGGGCTTACATTTCTGAGTTTTCATCTCATTGAACACCTTTAGAGCCATGTAGGACTTATTGTCCTGCATAGTATGAAGAAGTCATTCATTCAATTTAGACACGAAGACAGAAAGATAGAGCAACATGAGCTGAGAAGTATTTAATGGAACTAGAGCCGCAGAACTGGTATATAAATCAAAATATTCAGCTTGATTCCACCAGGAATTTTTTTCAAGTGCCAGAAGAAAAAAGGGTCAAATGTTTTAGTGTTTTACCTTCCCATACAAGTTGATCAGCATTGTATAAGTATCTGTAGATGGTTGGCAGCTTTCTCGCTTCATCCTATCGAAGATCACCAATGCCTTTTGTGAATTCCGTCCCTTCATTAACCCATCAATATAAGCATTATATACAAGAGCACCTGCAGATGGCTGAAAGATCATATTATGATAAGTCTTAAAATTACTTGGACTGCATGTAAGGCCGATCAAGATAACTTTTTTTAGTAATCTGTTTCCCTTTACGAGGACGGTTTTGTGAAAATTTCTTTCTTGACCTAAGAGATGCCAGAGGAAATTACAAGTTTAGCGAAAAAGAATAACTACAGTGACCATCAATCAAGTGATTGGGTATATAATTGTTCATATCTTTTAGCTTTCTTGTGCAATTTTGAAGATGTATACAACTTAGACATGTTATACTGATATTCTCCCAGAGCAATAGGCTTGTTGTTTTTGTACAGTACATAGTTTGCACCCAATTGGTGCTGCTTTTGAGGAACTCGTAAATGTCCAATAAAAAAAACAGAAAACAAGGAGGATGAGTTGTCATTTGAAGAAAGAGGAAGTAGCTATAAGTTTTCACTAGCATGGAATTGTGATTGATGCCATTTGATTCTGTAGCATGTACAATAGCAATTAGAAAACCAAGAAAACATACTTGGAGGTAGCCCATTATTCCGCATCTCGGAGAAGACAGCTTCAGCCTTCTCTAGCATCCCACATTTGGAATAAGATTTCAGAAGAAGTGCATAAGTATCTTCAGTCGGGACACATCGAGCTTCAAGAAGTGCCAGATAAGTTGATTCTGCCTTCTTAACAAGTGAACTTTGCCCATAAGCTTCTATAAGCAAATTATAGCAGATCACATCAGCCTGAAAGGAACTCCTACACAGTATCCACTCACACACCTGCGAAGTTATTTATGGTGTTAGCACATTTTTAATCATTTAAATGAGGCTCCATCTTGTAGGCTTGAGTAGAAATGAGGAAGCTATTTAGAACCAGGTTAGCTTAGATTGTATTGTATCTTGCCAATTCTGAAGTAACTTCCTAAAAAAGAATGACCTGCCTACAGATGTATAAGCTGTTCCGCTTAAATGTTCAAAAATGAGCTGTATCGATATTCTATGGAAGATATTTATACAAGATACATAATAGAAAAAAGGATTATAGACAATGTGAATATGTGATTCTACTGTCTTTCAGCATCAGCTTGAAAAGGAATTATAAACAATGTGATTCTACTGTCTTTCAGCGTTGGATTGCCTTGCACATTTTAGTAGGGTAGTTACGCCTAAAGTGTAATGGAAAATTCAAAGGAACAGAAAAAATGCCAAGGATGAGAAATGTTGTTAATGATTTCATTACTCTTTAAATAGTCAGCATATGTCGAAATAATTCACTTCATGGAAAATTAATTTAAATTTTTTGGCTCTCAAGTGAAACTTGGAGTTGTTCATAAAAAGAACTAGCAGACACATCACATATCAACAGCTTTGCTCAAAAGCCAAACACCCATTCTGAGAGAAGATATGTGGACACACAGACAATAGAACGAAGCCAGAATATGAATAAATTATAAATAGAGCAACAGATACAAGATGATCTTTACCAGTATGATCAGATCCCATTGTTTGTTGATTCGAAGTTGAACTGCTACATTTATTATATCATCCCAAGTAGCCAGAATATGAATAAATAGAGCAACAGATACAAGATGATCTTTACCAGTATGATCAGATCCCATTGTTTGTTGATTCGAAGTTGAACTGCTACATTTATTATATCATCCCAAGTGTCATTGGTTGGACGTAGAGTATCCAAGGAAGACCAAATCCTCTCTGGATCTCTTTCCTGCTTTACAAAAGTTAGAATTTTCTGAGCAATTGGGCTTAGCACTGGGAAAATACCATCAACAAAACCAGATCCATATTTCCATCCTCTGCCCCTTAAAGAACCACCTGCACAATAGTCATGAATTTGACATCAGAACGCAGAATATGATATAGTAATGAAACTACTGCCATTATACATCAACCTACATCTTTTCCTTGAAACTTTTTTGTGATCAAAGTGTCTAAATCTGCCGCGTCTATCAATGAAAATGCTATCTTGCTTCCACTTTTCAATGGGAACATTATTGGTGTCCTTTGCTTTCCATCTGAATCCACCTTTACTGAGTCTTGGTTCAAAAAGGATATGATTTAATGGACATCTGGAGACCAACCTACAGTATATCAGAAGACGAAAACTACTTAGTCCTATGCTCCTGATGCATCATTATGAAGACACAATCCAATTAACATTTGCTAAAACATGCAGTCAGAAAACTTGAAGCAAAACTAATCATTCATTTTTGTTAGGTGTTGGTTTCACATGCAAAAAAGAATGCTAACAGAATAGGCATGAACGATTAATCCGGTCAAATTGGTCATTAGGAGGTCTTACTGAAGATGAAGAAGGACCAAAAATAGCAGCAAATACCCGTACTGATGGAAGTAGAAAATACCTGGAGGAATAATCGAGGTACGGGTAAGCTAGCCTAGACTCCGCCGTCACAATAAATAAAAATAAAATTGCTGCAAGATGGATATTCTTGTAGTCGGGCAGAGCGACAGAGAAGAGTTTCTGCCTTTTTCAACACTAAAATTGCGGTCGTTTGGTTTGAAGACAAGTTATGCTGGGATTAGTTATGATGTAATTAGTTATGCTAGGATTAATTATATTGATATTAATTCTTATTGATTGTTTAGTATGTTGTATTAATCTTGGGACTGCCAATTTTAGTGCTTCATCCTGGGATAACTTACCTTAGGACTACTATTCCATTATCTAGTAGGTATAAGTTATCCCGGTACTTATTTAATCCAGGGATAACTTATTCCAAGATCAGTAACCAAACAAAGGATAAAGCAGTACAAAATTTTTATCCCAAGATTATTTTTTCTTATCCATCGTAGCAAACGACCCGTAAGAGTTCATTTCACAAACACATACAGCACATGAAGTAAAAATAGAACAGGCAAACGATTACACCCATTATTTCTCCAACTTGACTACTCAAGCTAATTTTTTAAATTTTTTTTTCAAATGTAAAATTATTTATCTTAATCAAGATAAGAGAGCTAAAACACTTGAGATGTAATCCCAACCTATGCTACCTTATCTTTTTTATTTATGTTGGATTTTCTTGTTGAATTCACATTTTACAAAAACCATGATATTATTAGCAAATGTATAAATTTTGCAGTGTCTTAAAAGAAAAAACACATGCACAGTTCCCGAGTATCTAACATTTTTCTGCCATAAAGCTCAAGAAACTATGAATGAATGAAAGATAAAGTACAATTCATAATTCAAGAAAAGATAATTTGAGGTTCATAAGTATAGACCAAATGTAGAAACATGAGAAAATTGCAGGAAGAAGAGAAATTATTAGAGGGTTACATGAATGCATATGAAGATAAAGCCAGGACTTCAACTTTGTGTCCTTCACTTCTGTAAAACCAACATGTTATATTTAAGCACTCTGTTCTGTTTTTGGTATACCAGAAGATAATTGGGTACCATGTAAAATATCTGCTACGCATGCAGACAAACACACAATGGCCAACCATCATCTTATATCCCCCCCCCCCACACCCCGGGGGAGGGGTTTACCCGACGCCACCCTAGAGAATACACAGTATACTATATATATAAGATGAATTAAATCCGATGAAGTTCAGTACTCCTATCTCACCAAGCCTAGTCTTTTATCTCGCCTTAAAGCAAAAAATTAAAGAAAATTAAAGAAAGTACGAACGTGGATATATAGGGTGTGTTTGGTATGAAGGAAAATGTTTTCCAAGAAAAATATTTTCCTAGAGAATGATTTTATGGAAAATGAGTGGTTTTATCACTTATTTTCTCTTGTTTGGTTGATAAGTGGAAAATATTTTCCGGAAATATTTTTTATTGTTTAGTTAAAGAGTAGAAAATAGTTTGTTTTAGAAAAATATTTTTTATGCAAATAGGGTAGAAAATATTCATTATGCAAATAGGGTGAAAAAATAGGGTGATAAAAATTGAGAATGAGTTTTGGAAAATGTTTTCCCTTCTTTTGATAAGGAAAATATTTTCCTCCAATTGGAGGAAAATATTTTGATAAGGAAAATATTTTCCAAAACATTTAAGTCAACCAAACATGGGAAAATTGGAAAATATTTTCCAGAAAATGTTTTCCTTCATACCAAACACACCCATAATGTAAAAGTGGATAACCTTAAATCTTGAAATAATTCTATGTACCGGTGCCGATTAGTTATTCTAAAGATATGCTATTTCAGTTTTTCAGTTTAATTTTTTAGAATAAAAATATTTTAAATCGTCATGAAATTATGACACCGAATAATCATTCTAAAGATCTACTATTTTTTGAATTTAATTTTTCAAGATAGAAATATCTTGAATCGTTCTAAATTAAAATTTTTACTTTAAAATTTTAGAATAAAATAAATACTCATACTAGCTAATTTCGAAATAACATCTAGGAGAATAATCTATTATATTAAATAATTTATACTTTCAAAACCTATTACGTATTAAATAACTTAAAAAAAATCATCGAGAGTAGAATTGTGGCAATATTTTAAAGGTTCTTTGGCCAACTGTTTAGGCCTTCTAGAAGGCAAGATGCATGCAAATTGCCTTGACAAATGGCAAGACAAAACTTGAGTATTTTTGCCTATAAATTGGTCTTTCCACAATATCATTTCAATCATCGAAAAAAAATCATACGTCTCTCTCCTCTTTCTTCCAAATCCTCTCCAATAATAGTTAATTAATATTTTACATTAGTTGGTCTTCCTTTTTTCTTCTAGCTGGATTTGTAATATTTAATTTTGCTTATTCTTGTATACTCCCTAATAGAGGTAGGCTTGTTTAATCCTCGAAAAATATTTCACACTGTTGAAATAGTTTCTTAGGAAAGTGCCCAGCACGGTTCAAGCCAGTTGATGTATTTCTGCTCACAAATTATTTTATTGCATTATTATTATTATTGTTGTTGTTGATGTTGTTGTTGTTGTTGTTGTTATTGTTGTTGTTATTGTATGCCAGGCCATTTCCAGATGTGTCAAATATTAAAATTTTCACCAATGAAAATTTCAAGCGTTGGCAAGAACGTATTTTCTCACTGCTTGATGTCCATGGTGTTGCACATGCACTACTGCATCCACAACCTAGTGCAAACACTGATAATAAAATTATGGAATCATGGCAATATGCCAACAAGGTATGCCGTCACACAATATTGCAAACTATTTCTAACGAACTATTTAATGTGTACTGCAGTTATAAAGAAGCAAAAGCTATATGGGAAGCTTTAATTAAAAAATTCACTGCTGAAGATGCTACAAAACAAATATTGATAGTAGGAAAATTTTATCAGTGGCAGATGAGAGATGATAAAGAGATGAACATACAAATCAATGAATTTCAAAAATGATTAGAAGATTTGAAGGTCGATGGGATGTCTTTACCAGAAAAGTTTGTTGCTCGAGTGCTAATTGAAAAGCTGTCTGACTCATGGAGTGACTATAAAAATAACTTAAAGCACAAACAGAAAAATTTTACTATTGAGGAAATTGTGACCCACATCCTAATTGAAGATTCCAATAGAAAAGAATGTGCTAAAGCTAGGATAACAACTCTCAAACCAAACTTAGTGCAAAGCAGCAACAACAACCGCAAAAGGTACAAGAATAAGTCTCAAGGTTGCAAGCCTAAAAATCCTAATCTTAAAAAAAAAAAAGGCTCTTGTTTTGTTTGTGAAAAACCAGGCCATCATGCCTCACAGTGAAAGTACAGAGCAGGAAATGACAAGGAAAAAATTAATACTCCTAAGGCTAACTTAGCTGAAGGAGGTGATATTATTGCAGCTGTCATTTCTCAAGCAAATATTGTAGCACATGCAAAAGAATTGGTGATAGACTCTAGGGCTACTCGATACATTTGTGCAAATCGAGAACCATTTTCCTCTTATACTCATGTAGAGGATGATAGAGAAGAAGTTTATTTAAAAACCAAAGTTTAAATAGATGTTTTCCCATACAACTTTTGCTTCTTTATAACTGCAGTACACGTCAAATAGTTCGTTAGAAATAGTTTACAATATTGTATGACGGCATACCTTGTTGGCATATTGTCATGATTCCATAATTTTATTATCAATATTTGCACTAGGTTATGGATGCAGTAGTGCATGTGCAACGCCATGGACATCAAACAGTGAGAAAATATGTTATTGCCAACGCTTAAACTTTTCATTGGCAAAAATTTTAATATTTGGCACATCTAAAAATGGACTGACATATGGCAGTGCAACTGGGGCTGGAGCAGCAGCCGTAACACCATTATTCTTATGACCAGCTATTTAAAAACCAAAGTTTACAAAAAAAATTCTAAGTTTGGCCGCCTCAAAATCAAATAAACACGTGTTTGAAATTTGAACTACTAGAACTTATAATGTAGTTCGAGCATAACTTCCGACACAAATATTTGAATTTCTCGCAGCTTAAAAGTTTCAGACCCGAAGGTTTGAAGAAAAAAGAGGAGGGTGCGATGTTAATGACATCCTATAGCCACTTTAAAGAGGTGCTATTAGAGGGGAGAAATTAAAAAATAGTCAGACTTACAATTGGTTGTTCAAAAACAATTCAATTTCAAAAGTTATCGAATTTTTTTTTTTATGTAAATATAAATTTGAGTGAAAACACTGTTCAAAACCCTAAAAATACTCCAGTATATTATACTGGAGTTCTAGTATAATATACTAGAGTTTAGAACACCGGTGCTCCAGTCTCCAGTATATTATACTGGAGCTAGCAAAGTATACCGGTCCAGCATAATATGTTGGAGCTCATATACAGGTGCACCGAACACCAGTATATTATACTGGATTGGTCTCTATTGCAGCAAAATAGTGGCTATTTTTTTATTAACTCGATAAACGTTGGTTATTGCTGAATGAATAGTAAAAAAACTGGCTATGCCGTGCTATATTTACATATTAGAGCTGTCAAAACGGGCAAGCTCAATCCAGTTCAAGCCTCGTGGGTTTTAAAATTTGGTGTGTTAGGATGGGCCGGGCCATCACATGAATGGGCCTTAAAATGACCAACTCAACCTAGCTCTAGAAGGGTCCGCGGGTTAGGGCGGGCCGACCCTTCAATTTTTTTAGAAAAGCTAATTTTTTCAAATCTTTAAATATTTTTTTGTGACATAGTCGATTAATCATGTAAACAACATCTGTTTCCTTAGAACGTACAAAAAGCTTGATATTTGACTAGGAATCTCGTAATTGAAATGCAAATTCTCCATATCTCTATCTTCTTTTTTTTGGTAAAGTTACATGAATATTTTCTTAATGCTTTTCTTTAATTTTCCACAAACTCAGAGATTGCTTCAATAAGTTTATATGCTGAGCTATTTTAATTTAGAATTAATATTATTTGTTGATTTCATCATTATACACCATAAAAATTTTAAATTTTTTGTTGTGTATTTAAAATTGATTATTTTCTATACTGAAAAGCAGATAAATAATAATAATAATAATAATAATAATAATAATAATAATAATAATAATAATAATAATAATAATAATAATAATAAAGTAATCAAGGCCGATCATTGGCCACTTAAAGTAATATTTTCTTTTGAAAAAAGATTATTATTGGCCACCTAAAACTTTACTAGTTCGTTATTAATTAAGCAAAAGAAAAATAATTTTTGTCATATTACATGCATGTCAAAAATTTAAATTCTTGTTGATATGGAAAGGTAATTGAGCAATCCAGGGTTGGAGAACGAGGATTATAATTAATAGTTTTTACTTTTTTAAAATATTAAATGTTTAATTATTAATTAATTTAAATTTAATTAATTTTTGTCTCACGGGCCGGCTCAAGACAAGCCTCAAGGCTCAACAGGCTGACTTGGGCTGGACTTATAAGCCTCAAATTTAAATGAGCTTAAAAAATTCTAGCCCAATCCTACCCAAGTAGCGGGCTGGGTTGGGCTGGTCTTACTGACCAATTCCATTTTGATGGCTCTATCTGCTATTTAGGAATTAACCAGTGCGTGAATTTTAGTTTTCAGTTTAATTGTTCGGGATAAAAATGTCTTGAGACCTTACGATTTTTGGTTAAAATTGCATGCACCAAATAAGTATTGGCTAATCTCTCAATAATATTTATGAAAATGACTAGCTATGCACTTGTCCCTATGAAGTTTGCCATATTGAGGCTACCTGGTGCTATTTGTACGAGTGTTGGGGTGAGCAAAACTGGGTCAAGATACCTAACTTGGCTAAAAAAGTAGAGGTTTATGGTTCGGTTTTTCTCTAAAAAGAAACCAAACCAAATAAGTCCGTTTTTCAAATATTAGAATCAAACCAAATCAATTAAGTCGATTTTTTCTCGATTTGATTTATGTTGGATTTTATTGGTTTTTTGGTTATTTGTCGACTTTTTTCTTAAATATACGACATACACACTACCAAACACATATTCCGACGATCACATTTTCAACGTAATACTATCAAATCAATTGCCCTTTTAGAAATCTATTATTTACCAAAATATATTGATGATAATTAAATTAAATAGTGATGAATAATATAAGAACTCAATTAAAAATATATTATTTTTAACACGAAATGGATTCTTACACTTAACAAAAGAAAAATACTAATCAAATTAGAATGTAAAGGTAAAGAACTATACTAAAAGTGCAAACTATTAAGTAATATTTACCATAAATTTTTTGAAACTTTGTATAAAAATATACATATATATAGGCGTAATAATAAATTTTAAATAGCTATTTCTGTAGTCGGGTTGGTTCGTGGTTTTTCGGTTTTTTTAATTATCAAAACCATAACCAAACCAAATTTGATCGGTTTTCAAAATTTAAAATCGAAATCAAATCAAACCAAAAAGTATGAATTCTTTTGGCCGGTTGGTTCGATTTTTTGAATTTTTACGGACAACTATTAAAAAGTAACAAGTCTTTGAGTGTCGTCCATTAATGGATAAAGTACACAAATAACCCTTAAAATAGATGACCTTAAAATTTTGTCCCCGTTTTATACGGGCAATATTTTGCACATCAACATTTGCAGCCCAATCTGCGGATGTAAGTTTTAAAAAAAATAAAAAAATTAAAAATTAAATTTTTTTTTAAAAAAAAAAGGAAAAAGGCATAGGGCAAAGGCAGGAGTCTCAACTCATAAAACCTTAACTCAGCCTGTTGCTGGAAAAGCCAAACCCCAGAGGAGCAGACTTCAGAAAATTCCTCCTCTCAAGTAAGTTCACAATTTTAATCTTCAGCAAATTCTTGCCTGTATATGAGAGCGTCAAAGTCTCTTTTTCTTCTTCTTTCTTTTGGGTTCATTTCCATACTTCAATTGCATCTATCGATACTTGTGGACCGTGTATATACCCATTTGTGCATCTTGTGAATAAACCTTCAATTTTTGGTTTTGGGTGTCTCTAAGTATGTTTCTTTTGGTGTAATTACAATTGAAACCTGCGAGTTGTTCATGGGTTCTATCTTGATTTTGATTTTCAACTGCTTTCAAGATTTTTAAGTAAACAGATGATTTACTTGTATTAGAATAGAAAACAGACTCATTTTCTTTTGGTTCATTTTGTGTAGAAAAAAGGTTCAAGCTTATGTTATAGTGTTCATTTCACCTATACAAGGTATGTGGAAGTAGTCAGATACAGGATTTTAATATCATGGGTGCACCAATAACTTTAACTAAAGTTGATAATTGTCATAGTGTTTTACAACTAATCAATTTTGCACATTATCTAAATAATAAACTTCATACTTGATAAATCATAGTAATATTTATTTGTATCATTAATATTATATACAATTATTGAATAGTATGGTCTTAAATTGATTTGGTTCTTACTGTGTCAAAGCAAAGAGAAACTTAAGGTACATAGAATATTAATGACAAAGTAATGCCGTAAAAATTTAAACTTTTGCATGTTTTAATTTAAAAGAAACACAACGTTATCAAAAAGCCTTAAGAGCATATGGTTAATTCTTTGTATGTGAGTTGCTTACCAAAAAAAAATATTTTACTTATTTAAAACTTCAAAAATTTGAATGGAACAAAAAGATATGAACTTATGAAGCACGTGTTATCATGTACTGCGTAACTAATCTTTTAGTCACATAAATTATTTATTGTAAAACAAAGTTAGAGTAGTTTAAGATAAAAACAAATCTCAACTAGAAATAATCAATAGCTATCAGAATTCTTAATCTATAATTTACCATGAAGAGAATTTATCAAAGTGGTTGAAGTCAAAGAGAAAAGAGAAATGAAACGAAAGGATAAGAGAAAGAGAAAGAAAGATGAACTCAAAACAAAAATCGAATGTCTGGGACATAGGGTCTGAAACCTTGGGACCCAACGTCCACTTTTGACCATGGGTTCACACTGCACTATACAACAAAATTTGCTAGAAACTATATTGAAAGTCTAGCTTATAGCTCCAAACAGGATGGGTGCAAGTGCACCATAATTTATGAGGTGGATCCGCCTCTGGAAGTAGGTAAAAGTAAGACGAGACTTAGTGAAGAACTTAAAGTCCTAAAGTAAGGAGATCAGTGAGTTTATCATCTTGAAAATTTGATTTGGTTACATTTGGAAGTTATTGATGATACTATTTGGGTATATACTCGTGTGGGGACAGTAGTAACTATGCTGTGAGCTAACCCTCAGGGTTGGCCTGGTGACAATTGACTTGAGCCTTGGGGTTTGCTCCCTTTCAAGGTCTCAAGTTCGAAACCCACCGGGTGCAAACAATTTCTGAGGGCCATCGGACTGGGTAAAACCTGAATTAACCGTGGTGCACTTGCGGGAAACTCCTTGCCGAGGGCATGTGCATCCCCGGGATTAGTCGGGTCTCGAAGAGACTCGGACACCCGTTGCAAAATCAAAAAAAAAAAAAAAACTATGCTGTGAGCTTGCTTTACAATTTATGGTCTAAGTGAACCAGAAAAGATAAAAAGTGAATGATGTGGAGACATGGGACTCCTGGGAATATTGGTTGATGTGGTGCGCGTTGAAAAGAGCAGTCGAGCACTTAGCAGAGCTTGACATTGCGCTACATAGAGCAAACTGTTTCTTCAGGATTATTGTTACATCTTCATTGAGTGATATGAGTTGTTTTTCCTTTCTATTTGGTAATAGAGGAAAGCACATCTTTGTAGTTGTCTGCATTATTGATGTTTCATGAAAAGCTGACATGGATATTTGTCGCAGTGGATGAGTGGAAACTAAAATGAGAAATCTGTGTCTGTGAATGACGTTCACAATGACTTGTTCTTGAACATTTTTCAGTCATGTTCAAAACTGAGTAAGATGAAAAACTATTGATTACTTTGTCTAAATAATATTTAAAAAAACTTAATTGCAGTGATAATAGGTAAAATCTCAAATGAAGAGAAGCAAAACTAAGTTTGCTAGTGGATGGCCATGAGGCATTTAGATATGAAGAAAACAGAAATGAGGGATTTTAAACTTTTTCAGAGTTGAATTTCTAAAACCACTTTCACATATCATAAAGGCAAATAATATGATAGAAGAGTTAACGTAATGCATCAGCACTTTTTAATAATGAACCAATGCATAGGATGAGAAAATATTTTTCTCATAGGAGATTAAAAAATTCAGCAAATCCCAGCGGTTTACGCTTGATTATCCCCATCATTGGTTCATAGCTCTGAAAGGCTCAGCATTGGTGCATTATTTTATGTTTTCACATCTTTTATCTTGTCAAAAAATCTTGAAATACGTACTGGTGATTATTTTAAAACGTGGGTTTCAAAGTCAAATATTCTAGTTCAAGGATCACAGGGTGCTTGTACAAAATCCAGTTTTACTTCACTTTACTTGGGACTTACTTCATTATTGTTTCACAGATTTATCCAAGTTAGTTAGCTACTTCAGTTTAGTCTAAAATAAAGTCTTGAATTAGCTCGAACATGTTTAAGAACTAGCAGCGGCTTTTTAAAACCATGAATGCAGATTTCCTCTCGTCTATTGCTGTAAGCATACGTCTATCCAAAACACACAAAAACATTGAGTTCTCTTGTTTACATAGTTTCTTCATTATTTGTTATATATTCTTCTGGATAGAGTAGGTTTAAGTTGTTACTTGTTCCAGTTCTCTGTTCCCTTTTCACGACGAGTATGTTGAATCGTCTCATTTGAAAGATCAACTATTAAAGAATGGATGCTTTATTTGTTTGAATATGCGTGCAATATGTTCCCTCGTGTATGGATTTGACTTTGTTCTTGGGTCTAGTGTGTGAATAAATTGTGGTAGTGACGAGAGTCAGATCCATTGAATTGTGTGAATTGCCCCATCTAAAAGCTTAAGTTGTTAGGCAGAGGAGACTTTTAAGTACTACTATTTGTTTTCGATCATGGAATGACCTGTTAGGGCTACCATATGGAAGTTCTTCTTAGAGGGGCAGAATTTCACCTAGGTACTATGCAAATCTCATACTTTAATCTCCAAATTATGAGTTTACTTGTGTTGCTTGTGATGCAGTTTTTTCTTACTGCGGAGAATTTTATTTCTCTGAGTGCCTCACTTTCTCTTTAATATGTTGCTTGTAATTATATTACCTGTTTTTTTTTCCTTCTTCGGAATTCATCCCTGCAAATTTAATACATTCCCAGTTTCCAGCTAACCCGCCTCTTCCTACCTAAGTTGTCCGACTCTTCTCCTTCGGTGCCGCAACCATGTCGACACAACGTGGGTGTGGGATTTATACTGGATCTGGTCAACCAATTTTGGGTACTTTGTCCAAAATCAACGAAGAAATTTGGGATAGACATAATGATTTTTGAAATCAAAACAAAAGCTAGGGTGGAATTGAAGAAATGGAATACCTTGTATATAGAAATTTCTATGTCAGTCTTTTTTCTTTTATCTCTTTCTCGGATTCTCCTTTTGATTAATATTTTCTCGTTCTTGGAATACCTTGTTCTACATAATGTGTCATAATGTAAAAATATTTTTATAACTCTATTTTTAAATATTTGAATTATTTTTAACCGAATCCCCCACCCATGTCTATACCCGGATCCATACCCCCGAATCTTAAAAAAAAATTTGATCATGAAGGATCTAACCTCTAGATCCGCACATATATCGAACACCCCCATCCGTGTCCGAGCAACTTAGCTTCTTACTAAGATGCTCGTCACTTTTTCCTTTTAGGAACTCATCCCTGCAAATCTTACTCTTTTTAATTGAAGTGCTTTCTTGTCTGTTCTGCTACAGGAAGGCAGAAGTGGTAAAGCAAAAAGAGATGAGTGCTTACAATGCTTTTAAAGCTTGTGCTCCAATCTCATGGAGCCCTAATCTTTACATAACCCTTGTAAGGGGTATTCCTGGCACTAGGAAGCTCCATAGGCGTACCCTAGAAGCATTGCGTCTGCGGAAATGCAACAGGACGGTAATGCGGTGGAACACGCCTACTGTTAGGGGAATGCTTCAGCAGGTTTTGATAGTGTTTTGCTATCAATATGGACTAGTTTAATGAGTTCTCTTGCCTTCAAATGTCTAGTCTGGTACATACAACTCTTGTAGTTACCATTTGAAGTTTAATATATTTTGTATCTCTCCTTTTGATCTTAGGTGAAAAGGTTGGTTGTCGTTGAGACAGAAGAGATGTACAAGGCACGTAAGGAGAAACTAGCTGATCACAAAGCTCTACGTCCTCCATTGGTTGTAAACCATCATGCAGCCCCGGCAGCTGATTCAGTTCAGTAAATGTTGAAACTTTTTCCTGGTCAGTTTTGTAATTTTGTCCTGCTAGTCAACTGAGGTGATGTAGTGCACCCAAGTAATAGCATTGCACCTTTGTATGCCGGCGGTTATTAGTGTTTTGGCTATAACAGAATGCATGATTGTGAGCACGCGATTTTTGCCTAACATGAATTACTCCCACAAAATCAAAACAAAAATTCGTCTATTTTTACGATGTGTATTTTTGTTGAATTTTCGTGTTATTTCTGGTAATTGTTTGCATTTGTATATGCATGATTATATGTGTTTAAATTAATAAAAATACAAAAATAGGTCATATTTACATTTTGATCTAACTTTGCAATTAGGGGTAGTTTAAGTTTATTTTTTGCAAAATAAAATCACAAAAATATGTATTTTTGCTTTTCTAGTATTTAAATGCCTAATTGTTTGATTTATATTTAATTGATGTTTAAATTGAGTGTGTTATTTGTTCATATAACCTAATTAGTATTTCTTATAATTTAATTGACTTTGTAGTGTAATTAGAATTTTTGTTTTAATAAATTGAGAATTAAAATTAAAAAGAGAAGAGAAAAGGAAATAATTAGGAGTACAAATTCGGATTGGGCCACACAATCAAAACCAAGACCAGGCCCAATACAATTATACCCCAACCTTATCTGCCCCAGCCCATTCCATTCGATCCAATTGATCCCAGTCGTTGGATTTGTTTAATCTAACGGCTGAGATTAATTCTCCATTTTTAACTTACCAAACAACCCCCCAAACCCTTCTCCCAATTCAATTATCCCCTTACCCTAATCTTCAGAGAAGCAGCCGCCGCCTCCCTCCTTCTCTTCTTCTTCTCTGCCGCCTGCCGCCGCACGCCGCCGGCCGGAAATCGCCTCCGCCGGCGGCAGTCATCCAATAACCCCCAAATTTACACCACACACTCATCTCAACCTCCCCATCCCAACCCCATACACGGTTTGGCTCGAATCACCCTGAGTTTCCTCGAATCTTCGTTTGAAGATTCGAGCAAAACTCGAATCTACCCCAACCGGCCCCAAACTCACACCATAGCATCCCCTAGCCTCGCTCACACCCCAACCACCGCTATTTCCGTTCGAATCCGGCCCGGAAGTCGTCGAGCCCCAAAACCAAAGTTCAAGAACCCTAGATTTGAATTAGGGATTTTTCGTTCGAATTCAAAGGGGAATTGAGGTCTAATAGACCTTAATTGGATTGTTTTCATTTGAAAACACTTCAATTAAGGTCCTTTCGACCTCGAATGAACAAAACCCGAGGCTGCCGAGCCCCATTCTTTTGTTTCAAGGTATTTCCTTTTTCTTCTCTATTTTTGTTTAATTATACTCGTCGTTTAGTTAGTCTTCGTTTGTTATTGATTATTGTTGTGGTTTCATCAAACTCTCGGTTTTCTTCTTCATCTCTTGGGACCTTTTATTTGGTCGACTTGATTGTTTGTTGTTCTTCGCTGTTTAACGAGTGATTGCGAATCGAATTCGATTCGTCGTTAATATCGTTAAGTTGTTGATATTGAATTTATACATGCTGTCCGAAATTGTGTAGTCACTGCTTTGTCGGATTTGTTTGTCGATTACGCATATCGTAATCGGCTAATCGAATGATATAGAATATGTGTTTGCGTCGATTAGCGTCGTCGATTAGTTAGCTTCATTTTCCTTCTTTCCTATGCTTTGGCCGAGAATCACTGTTTCATTGAATTTGTCAATTCTGAAATTCTGCTTTGTTTATTGGATTACCGATTGTTGTTGAATACAGGTTCGCGTCGATTAGCGTCGTCGAACATTTAGTTTCGTATTGGCTTCATCTTTCTTCTCTTCTCTCGGCTTTGGGTGTTAGAATTTGTTGAATTTGTTTGTCGGCTTTTCGTTGTCAATCATACATGTTGCGATTCGACTTAACAAATGTCGTCGTTTCAATTCGCAAATTGGTTGTTTGAGATTCCGGGCAATGTTTCACTGTTTGTTTGATTGAAAATCTTTCGGTTTGTTGTTTGTTCAGAGTGTTGAGTTTAATTGTTGGATTTGTTTGTTTTGAACCATTATTTGATTCTAAATTAGGTTGTGAATTGGATATAGCTGTTAGTCCATTTAAGTAGCCCTAAAATCAACCTTTAAAGTGCAATACACATGGAAATAAGTTGTTAAAACTTGCTGGACAGCAGTGTATTTCATTAGTTTTGCACATTTAGGATTTGATTAATTATAAATCCCACCTTTAGACAAATCAGATTGGAATAATCAGAGAATGTGAGGATAATAATGAGTATTTTCAGCTTTGTTGAGTGCTTGGTCAGTTGTTAAAATCAGGATACACATGAGAGGGAATATACAATTGAAAAAGGTTTGAAAAAGGGGAATAATGGGTGCTGGACAGATCTGAAACTGAAAAGGAAGGGCTGTTGGTTGGGATTTATAGGTTATAAAAGGAGAGACTCACAGATAGACTAGATAGACATTCACACATAGAGAGGCTCTCTGGAAAACACTACACACACAGTGAATACTCTCTGGAAAATACTCACTGTTCTCTGAAAAAAAAATTTTGAGAGACAAAAGCTTACACTCTGAGCAAACAGATTCTCCACATTAAAAACAGAGAAGAAACACTGATGTTAAGAGAGGATAATAAGCTTTGAGTTGGTAATTCTGTCCGGAAAACTGTTTTGCCCTGTTTTGGTCTAATATTTGAAGTTTCAAGTAACCTGAAGGTTCTTCTTTTGCACTATTGGTTTTCGCTTTGCGGCTTGTGTTTTCAATTCTTTGTTGGGGTCAAACTATTCCCTGGAATTCTCTATTGTTTGGTTGCTGGTTCTGCTGGGTTTTCTTGGCCGAGATTTGCTACTGATTGTTGCTGATAGTTTGAGTTTGGTTAGTTGTTGCTGCATATTGTTGCTAACTCCTCGTTTATTTCGATTCTACTTCCAGGTATGTGTCGATCCCTGAACAGAACATGGGAAGCAAAGTTAAAGTTTCTGTAATCAATTTGAAGATTGAAATGACATGATTGTTAAACTCTCCTATGTTCCTTTTGATATGTTTTAGTTTACTTAACATATGTAGATTCTTGCATAATCAATCTTGTAGTTCGTATGTTAGAGTTAGATTTGAATTTGACATGATGACTGGACTGTTTCAACAGTTGAAGTAATGACTGAATTTGAAGTAATGACTGGACATTTCCTTAGCATGTCGTGTACAACAATTAAATATGGGATGTCATTCTTTAAGTTCTAAATTGATTGGGAATATGAGTTTTCAATTTAGCAGTTAATTTTCCCGGATCTGTCTAGAAAAAGTTGGTTACTTAAATCAAAGATTGAGATTCCGTGATCGTATCCAAGCATGTTTCGTATTAATTTTATATAGGTTTGAGAATTGAATTCATTTATCTACTTAGAACATCCCTACGCTTATAAAGTCAAGAACTCAATGTTGGGTCCCCTTGCTAAAAAACACTTGGATTCTTGAATTTGGGCTCATTTACAGGCCCAATTAAGATCACCTATGTCCAATAAGACTTGGACCCTTTTTGGGGGGTTTTGATTTGTTCCTTTAGACTGGGTTGTCCCTTTTGAATTTACTCATCGTATAGATTCTAGTTAATATAAAAGCTATGACCGCATACTGTAATAAATCCCTTTTTCTCTTTAAATAATTGTAGGTGAAACCATTAGTCAGATAAACTCATCATGATTGGAAACCATAGTTAAAAAATAAAAAAATAAAAAAATAAAAAATAAAAAAAAAAAATAAGTTGAGACATACCACGTCGAATGAAAATTACTAATTGTGTATTCCTCTTTAGTTATTTTTTTTTATTGTAGAACTTGAGGCATGTCATTTAGCGAATTGTCATATTTTTTATAAAATTGATAATGCGTCAGTGTTTGTAGGGAACGTTCACTTTCATAACGATGTTAAAAGCATTTTGAGGATTAACTAGAGCATATAATTTATAAACATGTATAAAATCAGATATTTTAGCCATTTATAATAATTGAAGCGACCGTGCTAGAACCACGGGATCCGGGGGTGCCTAACACCTTCCCTCGGGTCAACAGAATTCCTTACTTAGAATTTCTGGTTGGCAGACTTCATTTGGAAAGTCGTAAATTTCCTCGATTCGGATTTAAATAAATCGGTGACTTGGGACACCATAATTTATTCCAAGTGGCGACTCTGAATTAAATAAAAATAATCTCATTTCGAATATTGTCACTTAAATTGGAAAAACTCCCTTACGCTTCTACCCCCGGGTAGTGGGCGCGCCAAAAGGAGGTGTGACAACTCTGGCGACTCTGCTGGGGAAACAAACCCAGAACCACTGGTTCAGGGTTTAAGAATTCGAGCTCTGAATAATTATTTTATTTGGCTTATTTATTATCTGATTTTATTACATGTTTATATTTGATATGCTAAATGTTGCTTTACCGCTTTGATATTTTGTGAACTGTATATAAATTGTGCCGATACCCATTTTTCTCTTCTGAGTCTTTTGAAATATAATACCGGGCATTTGCTGGACATAGCCCGTTTTTCTCAAGATAGCTGTGGTGTTTGGCACCCGGTGAAGGATTTTGTAGTCACACATGTTTAGGCGAGAGTTTTGTCAATTAAGCCGGAAAGCCATGCTACTGGTGCACTGACACTCTTCGGCTCGAGTTGTCCGCTCGAGTTAAAGCCAGTCTAGACACTTTTCCAACATGATGATGATTTAGAATAACAAAACCTTATGCCGGATCCCCGATAGGAACATTTATTTGCATCATGTGCATATTTGACTTAGGAGGCTCAACACAGGGGTTGGGCCTGTCTAGGACAGGTGTACCTGAAACAAAAAGACCAACTTGTTGCATCTTTTTGTGCATTTATTTGTTTCGATCTTACATGCCGACCGGTTTGTTAAAAAAGAGGAAGAAGTGGAAAACGTCAGGGTATATAGTTAAAATAATTTTATGAAAATAGTTAGTTCTTTGAAAATAAATTATGAAAAAAAAAATGCAAAAAAAAAAAAAAAAAAAAAAAAAAAAAATAAAATAAAAATTCCAAACTAAAGTTTCTTAATTTTATGAAAATAGTTAGTTCTTTGAAAATAATTTCTGAAAAATTGCAAAAAAATTCCAAACTAAATTTTCTTAATTTTATGAAAATAGTTAATTCTTTGAAAATAAATTCTGAAAAATTGCAAAAAAATTCCAAACTAAATTTTCTTAAATTTATGAAAATAGTTAATTCTTTGAAAATAAATTCTGAAAAATTGCAAAAAATCCCAAATAAATTTTCTTAATTTTACAAAAATAGTTTAGTTTCTTTGAAAATAAATTTCCAAATAAATTTTCTTAGTTCCTTTGAAAGTAATTTGTTTTAGAAATGCTGTTTTTTAAAAAAAAAAAAAAAAATAGTTCGTTTCCTTTTCTTAAAAAATTTTAGTTCTTTTATTTTTCGAACTACGCAAGTTTGATTCTCACCAAAAATGAGATACGTAGGCAACCCATATCGGGCTCAACTAATACTGATTTTTTTTTAAGAAAATAAAAAATAAAAAAAAAAATAAAAAAACAATACTAAAAATATTAGAATTAGGATTTTTGTTCTTAGTCGAGAGTTAGGAAATTTTGTAAAAATAGCCAAACGCCCCAAAAGGGGCGCCGGAGGACTAATTTCGCAAAACTGAATATAGACATCACACTGGTATCCTGTTATACAACCTTCAAATCTTCTTCAAGTGCTGAAAGGTCGTATTAACAAGATTCGTTTTTTTTATAATAAAGAAAAAAAAAATTTGAAAAAAAAATCTTAAAAAAAATCTTAAATCCATTTTTTATCTTTTCTAGGATCAGCATGACTTCCTCGCAACGAATCGGCCAGAAAAGGGCGAGAGAAGAAATGCCACCTATGTTCATGGTCCAGGACAAAACCCCAGATCGGCTCCGTAAATGGTGGACTAGTTTTTCAGCTTGGGAAAGAAATCAAGTTCACAAGCACCTCAAGTTTCTTCCGAACATCATGATGATAAAACCGGATAAAAATGTGATCAGAGCTTTAGTGAGTTTTTGGGACTCAACAAGCAATGTGTTCAAATTCCGGGATTGTGAAATGACACCCACTTTGGAAGAATTGGGCGGACTCACAGGGCTCGGAAGAGATTTGCACAAGATGAGGCCTGCAGCTCCTAGGCAGATAAGTGTGAACAACTTCTTGAAAAAGCTATGTCTCCGGCGGGTTCCCCTCGGTTGTCTGGAGAACGGTTGGGTGCCACTAGATTATCTCTACGACAGATTTGGTGATAAAGAAGGGTTTGGGAAATTCTCAAACGTCGAATTTGTTAACCAACTAAATTATGACGCCCTGGGGAGATTTAAGAATCTATGCTTTCATGATCGCTTTTTTGGGAACCATGGTTTTTCCCGAACGTGGTGGACGCATCAGAATCCGTTTAGCCGCGGTGGTCTCATATCTACAGAGTAACGAGGAACACACTGTTCTTCCGATGATACTAGGAGACATCTTCCGGGCCTTAACTCGGTGCCAAGAAGGACAAGACTATTTTGAGGGTTGCAATATTTTATTACAAATGTGGTTTATAGAGCATCTCTACCATCACCCAATTGTGATAAACTTCAAAGCAGATTGGCTGAATTATATTCGCTGTCATACAAACAGAGCCGCCCGCTGTAACCTTCCAGAAGACTTGAAGACTTGGCAAGAACTCCTCAACTCTTTGAGAGCCGATCAACTTACCTGGAATTATTATTGGTTCCCTTCCGCCAAAATCACGCATATGTCGACATACCGCCCATTCTACATATTAATGGGTTTCAGGGGTTTCCAACCATATGCCCCGCTACGTGTCATGCGGCAGCTGGGAAGAGAACAGAAAAGGGCCCCAATTGAGGATATGCGATCATTTGTATGGGAATTCGTGACAGAAGAGACCCCGAGGGAGACTTATGCACAGAAGGTTTGGTTCGGTAGTCGACTCTCCGACATCAACGAAATGGTTGCCGACCGGGAACGGGGAGAAGTGAGCCTCGCTTATCTTGAATGGTTCCACAACCAACCAATACCAGAGCAAAGGTCAGAAAGGTCAGTGAAGTATGAGAAATAGAAGCTAGAGTTAGGGAGGTTGAGCATGAAACAGCACAAAATTTCCAATCTTGCATCAACACTTTAAAAGAAGACAAAGGAATCCCGGAAGCAGCCATGGACATACAACAGGCTGACTTCGATCGGGAAAGGGCCGGTTGGGAGCAGGAAAGAGAAGCACTCCAAACTCGAATTCAAGAGATGCAATTGGCCGCAGAAAGGCCAAGGAGGAGTCGGAGTGATCAAATGCTGATAAACGATTTGGAAAGAAAAGCCTTTGAACACCAAGAAGACTTGGAGAAGGCAAAAGTGGCTTTGGTTGCAATCCGAACAAAATGGAAGAGAGCGGCCCACCAAGAAGAACTCCGTCTACAACAAGTAGAGAAAGACTATGATGCAATCATCGTTGATTTAAGAAAAGCAAATGCCGTTCTTAGAGAACGAACTCTCAGGCAAGTCCAAGATGCCAAAGCAGATAGAGACCATTGTCACAACTTGATGGCATGGATGGAAAGACAAATAGATAGGCTCTTGGACCATGTCTCCGGAAACTCTCGAGTATTAGGGGCAAAGAAGAGACACATAGGGCAGCTGCTCAGAGAAAAAGACATGATCAGAACCAGGATTAATGAGATCGGGCACTACATCACTATGAGGTGTTTGAACTGCGAACAAGTACCTCGGCCTGCCCTCTTTTCTTCAATCATGGAATGTGTCCACCAGGTCATGGCAGAATTGGGAAGTATACAGAAAGATCTCACCCCAAGAACTGCAGCAAGGCCAAACAGCGCCCCCCGGGCGCAAAGATTCGAGGCGTTGGAACATGCTTAGGAGAGTCTTTTGTTTTAGAGTCTGTTTGTTCTTTTACAAGTTTTTCTCCATTGTTGTATTTTGCAAGTGTTTCAAGTTTTAAGTTTGTTGAAATAAAATTCATGAACACTTCTCTTATGTCTATTGTTTCCGAACTACGCTCGGTCTGATTCATGCGGGGACATGATACGTAGGCAATCCACATAAGATTCGACCATCACTAAAAAATAAATAAATAAAAATAAAAATGAAAAAAGGGGGGGGGGGGGAAAGAAGTTAAGAGAAAAAGAAGATCGATACAAACCGAAATGACGTATCGCAAACGAATACATGTAGCAACATTGTCACCTGTATAAGTGCATCACACCCAACGTGAGATTACTTATTTGTTATGTTGTTTCAGACTAACCGTTTGTTTGCTGAAATCCAGGTTTTAGTAAAAGTGGTTGACTTTGCGGTAATCCGGCACCACATTCGTACTTCACAAGGTCCAAAGGAAAAGTTCGGCAGCCTGAAAGTACTCATTCCTATTTTACTAGATCAAAAAGGGTGCCGACATGTCTTCAGAAATGCCTTTAGCAACCATTCCCGTTTCAGAGGAAAGCTCATTGACAACCATCCCGGCTACTGAGTCGGCAGCTTTGGAAGAGAATAGAATGCCGCGTTGCCGCATGCTCGAGATGTTGGACGATTGGAACAACGGGAAAGAGCCCCCGAGTCTGGTCCCTGGGTTCCCTGAAATTCTTCTCAGGTCAAGCGGTATTTCAAATACCCCCATCAATTACCCGCCTACTCTGTTCGGGTATTCCAATGCTACAAACCTCTCTGAATCACCCTCCACATCCCATCCTCGGGTAGCACCACATGATACATCCGCAAGAACGTCCGTTGAATTGCCAGTTCCAATCACAACGCACCCCACCACACACGCTCCTTTCTTCGACTCCTCATCCTTTACATTCCCAGCGCCACCGCTCACACGGGACCATACACAGGTTGCAGCCAATACATATTCTCAGCCACCTCGATATGAGTTCCTACCGAGCCAAAATCCAAAGACCCCCGAGCAGGATGAGATGGCAAAAAGAATGAGGAGTTTGGAACAAAACTTTAAGAACATGCAAGGTCTGAGTGGACAGAAGAGTGTATCTTACGCCGATCTGTGCATGTTCCCGCACGTCCATTTGCCATCAGGTTTTAAGACACCAAAGTTCGAAAAGTACAACGGACATGGCGACCCCATTGCTCATTTGAAGAAATACTGCAATCAATTGAGGGGTGCCGGCGGCAGGGAAGAATTGTTGATGGCGTACTTCGGAGAAAGTTTGGTCGGAATAGCATCCGAATGGTATATGGATCAAGACATATCTCGATGGCACATCTGGGATGATCTGGCCATAGATTTTGTAAAACAATTCCAATACAACATCGATATTGCGCCGGACAGGAATTCTCTATCGAACTTAAAAAAGAAGCCCTCAGAAAGCTTCAGAGAATATGCCATCAAGTGGCGAGAGCAAGCGTCCAGGGTGAAACCCCCATGGACGAAATTGAAATGGTCACGACTTTTCTCCAAGCTCAAGAGCCCGATTACTTTCAAAATATGATGTCGGCAATGGGAAAACCTTTTGCCGAAGCTATCAAGATCGGAGAGATGGTAGAAAGTGGCTTGAAAACAGGGCGAATTTTGAGCCAAGCGGCCATTCGGGCAACTTCCCAAGCCATTCAAGGCGGGTCTGGAGGGATGCCCCGAAGCAAGAAGAAAGAAGAATCTGCTATGGCAGCGGTAGAAGACAGGAGATATCGAACCTCAAGGCAGGTATTCTCCGACAGGGCCCCCCAACATTATTATCCACATCACGGCATGGCTTATGCTCCTCCGCCTCCACCCTATGCAGTCATGAACATTCAACCTTTGGCACGGCCGCAGCCACCAGCCAACAGAAATCCACCTCCATTCCAGAGAAACCAACCTCCTTACCCAAACCAGTATAATCCACGGCCAAATAACGCTCGCCACCGCGAGCAACCCAAAACGAGCTTTACACCGATTGGGGAGCCGTATTCCACTCTTTTCCCAAAACTCAGGCAAGAAAACCTATTGCAGCCTGTTCCGCAGAACAGGCAGAATCCAGACTCTCCTGCCTACCAGAGGGGGATATACTGTGCATATCATTCAGGTGTTGAAGGACACAGTACTGACAATTGTTGGACGTTAAAGAAGGCAGTGCAAGAATTGATCAATCAAGGGAGGATCGTCTTCGCAGATGAAGACATCCCAAATGCGACAAACAACCCATTACCAGCCCACAACAACGGACCGGTGATTGGGATGATTTGTGACGACAAAGAATTTGACCCAGCTTTGAAAGCGATAATCGCCATCGCCAACATAGAGAAGCGTCCTGAGGCTACCCCGAAACAAGAGAAAATGGGGAAAAAGGTCGAAGCTCTTGAAACCAAATCCGAAAAGACGATTGAATTGAAAGCATCGTCTCAGAAGGGTGGAATCCTTTACCTCCCACGAGGTAGAGTGGAAAAACCATTGTCCATAGGTGCCCCCAAGAAGTTCCATTTAAAGAGAGAAACATCAATGTATGTACCAAAGGGAACTTATGTGGCTCGAAAACCAGATGAACCTGTGGTTATTGCACGCGTGCAACAAAAACCAATGACAGATCCATCCGCAGTACCCTGGAGCTACCAACGAACGCTTGTTATGCGCAAATGGAAAGAGATCGTGGGAAATTCATCTGAGAGTGTCTTAGGACAGAAGTACTTAAACACACAGGAGGTAAATAACGCCACACAAAGGCGTTTCCCGTCAAAGAAACCTGTAAGTGATGAAGAGGCCGAGGTCTTTTTTCAAAAGATGCAAATGCCCGATTACGAGGTGATAGACCAACTGCGTAAATGCCCAGAGCAGGTGTCGATGTTGTCCCTTCTAATGAAGTCTACCGAACATCAAAAGGTTTTGCTAAAAGCTTTGAATGAGGCATACGTGCCTATTGAGACTTCATCCGAACAACTTGAAAGAATGACGGAAAGATTCTTCGCGATCAATCAGATTTCCTTCAGTAAAGCTGATTTGCCTTTGGAGGGTGCCGCCCACAACAAAGCTTTGCATTTGACTGTCAAAAGCGAAGGCTACTATATGAAAAGGGTCATGGTTGACGGGGGTTCGGGGGTAGACATATGCCCACTTTCCACTTTAGGCCGCATAGGAATCGGAGCCGAAAGGATTCGGCCTAACAACATATGTGTGCGAGCTTTTGACGGTGTGAAAAGAGATACTGTCGGAGAGATTGATGTGATTATGACCATCGGCCCGGTGGACTTCGAAGTGACATTCCAAGTCTTGGATATGGACACTTCTTACAATTTTCTTCTAGGGAGACCATGGATTCATGCGGCCGGAGCTGTGCCCTCTACCCTCCATCAGATGTTAAAATTTGAGCACAAGGGACAAGAGATCGTGGTCCACGGGGAAGATGAGCAATCAATCTACCGAGATCCATCCATACCTTGCTTGGAAGCGGAAGCGGGAAGCGAAAACATTGTCTATCAAGCTTTCGAGATTGTGTTGGCAGATCAACACGAAGAAGGGAACCCTCTCCCCCAACCTTTTTTGTCTAATGCCTCCATCATGGTGGCAAAAGAAATGATTAAACATGGCTTCCAGCCAGGAAAAGGTTTGGGGAAATCCCTACAAGGAGTGCCGAAGCTGATAACTTTACCTGTAGCTGAAAAGTTTTTCGGAGTGGGCTTTCGCCCAACCCCTGAAGATGAAAGATGGGCCAAAAAGAGAAAGGAGAAAGGATGGGTTCTGCCGCAACCATTGCCGCATCTGTACCAAACTTTTGTCCGACCAAGGTACAGTGAAGAAGAAGAAGACGAGGTCTTTACGGCGGAGGAAATTGAAGACATATGTGGGGCCATGAGGCAAATGCTCTACGATGTTAATATGGTCCAATCGGGAGAAGGAACAAGCACCGCTGAGGTGCTGTATGTGGGCCCTGAAGCTAAATTGCAAAATTGGAAAGCCACACCCTTCCCAATCAGGCGGGAGTTCTGGTAGATTTGTCCCGTCGTTTTTCCTTCATCACAAGTTACTTCAGGACGTAGCTTGGATGTTTTTCTTTGTTTTCTTGTATTTTTGGTTTCCCCAATGTAATTTTGTTTGTTTTCAGAAAATTCCAAGAAAATAAAATAAATATTTCCTTACTTTTGCACTCTTTCTAATTTTGTTATTTATTCTTCCTTTTCAGTCCTAATAATGCGGCTTTAAATAACATGACATGCTTGCGGAACTCATGCTCAAATCCGAACACGCCACCTAATCTGGAAATAATGAACCAAGAACCGGAATACGATGAAGATGAGGCTTTTAGGGAAATAAATCGAGAATTGGAACATTTCGAGAATAAACCTAAGCCAAATTTGAATGACACCGAACCGGTTAATTTGGGAACTGATGAAGAGGTCCGAGAGACCAAGATAAGCATCCACACAGATGAGAAAACACGAGATGCAATAATCCAACTCTTGTTTGAATTTAAAGACGTGTTTGCTTGGTCTTACGATGATATGCCAGGATTAGGAGCTGATCTAGTGGTGCACAAATTACCAATCTACCCCGACTGTCGCCCAGTGCAACAGAAGCAAAGAAAGTTCAAGACTGACATCAGTGATAAAATCAAAGAAGAAATCACTAAGCAGTTGAAAACATGGGTAATTCGAGTGGTACAATACACCACGTGGTTGGCTAATGTTGTGCCCGTGCCAAAGAAAGATGGAAAAACTCGAGTATGTGTTGACTACCGAGATTTGAATAAAGCGAGTCCTAAAGATAACTTTCCTTTACCGAACATCCACATCCTTGTTGATAACTGTGCCAAACATGAGATACAGTCGTTTGTGGATTGTTATGCGGGATATCATCAAGTGTTGATGGATGAAGAGGACGCCGAGAAGACTGCTTTTACCACACCTTGGGGGACTTACTGTTACAGAGTCATGCCGTTCGGCTTGAAAAATGCAGGAGCAACGTACATGAGAGCTATGACTGCCATTTTCCATGACATGATGCATCAGGAAATAGAGGTATACGTGGACGATGTGATCATCAAATCCAGAACTCAAGGCGATCATGTGCGAGACTTGAGGAAATTCTTTGAGAGGTTGCGGAAGTACGATTTGAAATTGAATCCGGCCAAATGCGCTTTTGGAGTCCCGTCAGGTAAACTTTTGGGTTTCATAGTCAGTAGAAGAGGTATTGAATTAGATCCCACAAAGATAAAATCCATCCGGGATTTACCTCCCCCAGAACAAAGAAAGATGTAATGAGTCTTCTAGGCCGACTGAACTACATCAGTAGGTTCATCGCTCAGTTGACTTCCACATGTGAACCCATATTCAAGTTGTTAAAGAAAGACGCTGCAATCAAATGGACAACTGAATGCCAAGAAGCTTTTGACAAGATCAAAGAATATTTGTCAAACCCTCCAGTCTTAGTCCCGCCAGAGCCAGGGAGACCTCTTTTCTTGTATTTAACAGTCTTGGAAAACTCTTTTGGTTGTGTTCTCGGACAACGTGATGCGGCAGAGAAGAAAGAGCAAGCGATTTACTACCCGAGCAAGAAATTCACTAGTTATGAGGTCAAGTACACTTTGCTGGAAAGAACGTGTTGTGCTTTAACTTGGGTCGCTCAGAAATTGAGACACTACCTCCAAGCCCATACGACTCACCTCATTACTCGGTTGGATCCTTTGAAGTATATATTCCAGAAACCGATGCCCACCTGAAGATTGGCAAAGTGGCAAATCCTGCTCACCGAGTTTGACATAGTCTATGTCACTCGCACGGCAATGAAGGCCTAAGCATTGGCAGACCATTTGGCCGAGAACCCGATCGACGAAGAGTATCAACCATTGAATACCTACTTTCCTGATGAAGAGGTAAATACGATAGAAGTTGTTTCGGACGACAGTCATGCTTGGAAAATGTTTTTCGATGGGGCGGTAAACGCTAAAGGTGTAGGGATCGGGGCAATCTTGATCTCTCCTGCTGGTCAGCATTATCCGGCCACGGCTAGGCTCCGTTTCTTCTGCACAAACAATACGGCTGAGTATGAAGCTTGTATCATGGGTATGAATATGGCAATTGATCAAGGTGTCGAAGATTTGTTGATCATGGGAGATTCAGATTTAATTATCAAACAATCTCAAGGTGAATGGGAAACTCGAGACGTTAAACTCCTCCCTTATCGACAGCACGTGAACATTCTTGGCAAACGATTTGCATCGATAGAGTTCAGGTATATCCCACGATGTCACAATGAACTAGCCGATGCACTTGCCACTTTAGCTTCAATGCTACCTTATCCGGGCAACGCCCATGTCAATCCCTTGGAAATTCAAATCAGGGAAAGCCACGGTTATTGCAATGCAATCGAAGAAAGACCAAGCGTCAAGCCATGGTATTACGATATCAGGAGATTTCTGAAAACGCAAGAATACCCAGAACATGCTACTGGAGATCAAAAGAGGACCATTAGGCGACATGCAGGTGGTTTCTTTTTGAGCGGCGAGGTCATGTACAAAAGAACCCCGGATCTTAACCTTTTAAGGTGTGTTGATGCCGAAGAAGCAGGAAGAATCATGCACGAAGTACATGCAGGAGTATGCGGGCCTCATATGAACGGGTATGTCTTAGCCAAGAAAATCCTTCGAGCAGGTTATTATTGGATGACCATGGAGAAAGATTGTTTCGGTTTTGTCCGAAAATGTCATCAATGCCAGGTACACGGAGATCTGATTCATGCACCTCCAACTGAGTTGCATCCTATGTCAGCACCGTGGCCATTTGTCGCTTGGGGAATGGATGTCATCGGCCCGATCGAGCCGAAAGCTTCAAATGGACACCGATTCATATTGGTGGCTATCGATTACTTCACAAAATGGGTCGAAGCCGTCACTCTCAAATCAGTCACCAAGAAAGCGGTGGTGGATTTTGTACACTCAAATCTTATCTGTCGTTTTGGTATACCCGCAACTATCATCACGGACAATGCTGCGAACCTGAATAGTCATTTGATGGAAGAAATATGCGAGCAATTCAAAATAACGCATAGGAACTCCACCCCTTATCGGCCCAAAGCCAACGGTGCCGTGGAAGCAGCGAACAAAAACATCAAGAAGATTTTGAGAAAGACAATCCAAAGTTCTAGACAATGGTATGAACAATTACCGTTCGCTTTACTGGGATACCGTACTACAGTACGCACATCGGTGGGAGCAACTCCATACCTGCTAGTCTATGGAACCGAGGCTGTGATACCGGCAGAGGTAGAAATTCCTTCACTTCGTACAATTGTTGAAGCAGAGATTGAAGATAGCGAGTGGGTTAAGACTCGTTTGGAGCAATTAACTTTGATCGATGAAAAGCGAATGGCCGCGGTCTGTCATGGACAACTGTACCAACAGAGAATGGCTCGTGCTTACAACAAGAAAGTACGACCGAGAAATTTCGAAGTAGGTCAGGTTGGTTTTAAGACGCATTCTTCCACATCATGAGGAAGCGAAAGGAAAATTCGCTCCTAATCGGAAAGGACCATACATCATCAGGAAAATACTGCCAAGAGGAGCATTATACTTGGGAGACATGGAAGGAAAAGATCCTGAAACGGCTGTGAATGCAGATGCCGTGAAAAGGTATTATGTCTGAACTTGCTTCAACGAGGTCCTCACAAGTCGAAATGATTGAAGGCTTTTATTCCCGCTACCCAAACACTACCAACCCTTTTGTAAACCCTTTGAGCCGGTTACCTTCTTTTGGCTACCCTCTTTGGAATCCAAACCAAACCAAAAAAAAAAAAAAAAAAAAAAAAAAAAAAAAAAAAAAAAAAAAAAAAAAAAAAAATTGATTCCGAAAGGATACGTAGGCAACCTCTCCCTGAGGTTCAGTCACACCAAATCAAAAATCCCGGTTTCCCCAAAAATAAAACTGGGGCAGATGATATTTTTGATTCGGTTTAAGATCCGTCAAGACGATTCCAAAGTTGTAATTTTGTTTACAATTCTTGTTACCCGAACCAAGTACAATTCCTTCAAGATCGATTGGAAGTTGTGAAAACATCATTGTTGCGATCCAGGGTTCCTGGAATGAAAAGAAATAAAATGAGAGAGTCTTATTGGTGAAAACCTTCGGGCACCATAAGACGATGGAAGTAGAGAAATACAAAATGAGAGAGCCTGTTGGTAAAAACTCGCAAAGAGTGCTATCCGGCGATGGTAAGAAGAGAAATGAGAGAGGTCGATTGGCGAAAACCCGCAAAGGGCGCTATCAACCGAAAAGTTTGTTTCACCACGAGAGGTCCTGGCACGGCTCCTTAGCTCGGAAATATAGACCCGTTTTGGTTCATAAGAAAATGGGAGTTTTGTGACGATCAAGCATCTAGTCCGAGGAGCATGTCATGTTGGTTAAAGTCAGCCTATACCTCAGATAAGTCCTTCTTTTCTCCCTCGAAAGGGACTCCTCTATCTTTGATACGTTTTTCCATTCTTTGATTCATTCTTCTTCTTTGAATCCCTTTCGGTTTAATTTTAATTTTTGAAACTATTACAAAGGAAGGTGACAGGACCAGTTTTACAGGACTCCGCCTGGTAAAGAAGAAAAGAAAAACGGCCTCAGTGGTGTATTGTTACAATCCACGATTGGATCGTAATGATCGATTGCTTCCAAAGGAAAAGAGTTTTAGAAAGGAAATGGAAATCAAAGGCTAAGGTCTTAGAAGAGACGGAATAAGGCAGAAGGATGGAACCTACACGGAAAATCCCCATGGAATTCTGGGAATGAACCCGGTCAGTTCGAAAGGAAGTCACCCCAAAGACAATTGGTAGCAAACTTCTCAATGGAAATGGGGAAACAATCAAGCAATGAAGATAACCAAGGCCGCAAAGCCAACCACTTTTTCAACTGATAAAATGTTCTTTGTTGAAAGCAGGTCCTGTTTAATTGTGCAAGAAGAAGGTACCACTCAAATAAGTGAAATACGCAAGATTTGAAATGGCTTTGGAACAAGGAAAACACATAAAAAGGTAAGTTTCTTTTAGAGATTTATCCTATGCATTTGTTGATGTTTAAAAAGAACGCCTAAAAGAAGGCCAAAAAAAATGAAAGAAAAGAAAATGAAAACTCCGAAAAAGAGAATCAAATCATATCGGTCCAATATCTGTTTGGACCCCGGTCAGAAAAACCGAGGGTCTTTCCGGCCAGAAAGCCGTGAAACTTTTATCCCCGGTCGTAAACCGAGGATCTCCCAGCCGAAAACCCCGAGCTATTTACTTTTACCCCCGCCAAAAAACCGAGGATTTGACGGCCAAAAACCGTTAGATATTGTTTGAATTCCGCCGTAAAGCCGTGAAACTTTTATCCCGGTCGAAAACCGAGGATCTCCCCACGCAGAAACTGCCGAACCATTTACTTTTACCCCGCCAAAAACCGAGGATCCGACTGCCAAAAACCGTTAGATATTGTTTTTAGATATTGTTTGAATTCCGGCCAGAAAGCCGTGAAACTTTTATCCCGGTCGAAAACCGAGGATCTCCTCAAAAAACTGCGGAACCATTTACTTTTACCCCGCCAAAAAACCGAGGATCCGACGACCAAAAAACCGTTAGATATTGTTTGAATTCCGCCGTAAAGCCGTGAAACTTTTATCCCGTCGAAAACCGAGGATCTCCCCACCAGAAAACTGCCGAACCATTTACTTTTACCCCGCCAAAAACCGAGGATCCGACGCGCCAAAAACCGTTAGATATTGTTTGAATTCCGCCGTAAAGCCGTGAAACTTTTATCCCGGTCATAAAACCGAGGATCTCCCGGCCATAAAACTGCTGAGCCATTTACTTTTATCCCGCCAAAAAAAAAAAAAAAAAAAAAAACCGAGGATCCGACGACCAAAAAACCGTTAGATATTGTTTGAATTCCGGCCGTAAAGCCGTGAAACTTTTATCCCGGTCAGAAAACCGAGGATCTCCCCAGTCAAAAAACTGCGGAACCATTTACTTTTACCCCGCCAAAAAACCGAGGATCTGACGGCCAAAAAACCGTTAGATATTGTTTGAATTCCGGCCAGAAAGCCGTGAAACTTTTATCCCGGTCAGAAAACCGAGGATCTCCCAGTCAGAAAACTGCGGAGCCGTTTACTTTTACCCCGGCCAAAAAACCGAGGATCCTGACGGCCAAAATCGTTAGATATTGTTTGAATTCCGGCCAGAAAGCCGTGAAACCTTTCTACAAAATCCCGGCTAGAAAGCCGTTGAACGTTTGTGAAACCATGATTTCTTACCCAATACCGAAGAGTCTTTTAATCACTTTCTGTGTCACAACTAACTCACGAAATTTTCCTAGCAAAACTGGGGCAGAAAAATTTCGTTCGTTTGTTTGTTTTGTTTGTCTAAATAGGTTTGACCTCGGGATGCAAGGATCGAGATAACTTACAAATGGAACATCAATCCAGAGTGAAGAAAAGAAGAAAAGAACCGAGAGAAAAGATTTTCAAACGTTGGAGTGAACAAAGGCGCGGATTGCACAAGAAGATGATTGAAGTAACAAGCTCCGCCGACTCCGTTTCACTCAATGTTACAGAAATAAACGAGCACGCACAGCTTGTGGAGCATCAAGATTCAGATCGAGGTCTACAGCAAATCAGCTAAGATTCAAGATCAAGTCTTCAAGAGAAATCATAGATAGGAATCTTGTAACTCATAGTTTGATAGCATAGCTAGTTCAGCTTTAATTTCTTTTGGTGTAATAAGGAGATCAGTAAGCATTAAACAGCAGCATGCAGCAACGACAGCAACAGTAACAGCAAAGTGTCAGTCCACGGTAGTCCCAGCTACCAAAACTTCCCGAACTACATTGACCTGATTCCTGTTTAGCCCAGGATATGTAGGAAGCCTCCCGAAGCAAAGGCTCGGTCAAACTTTTTCAAAATGCTTCCCACGGAGTATTCAAACGGGCAAAAATCGCTCGTATTTGCTCATTTATCTTTGCACGAAAAACTCTTCGTAGTTTTCGCGCAAAGAGGGGCAGCTGTGAGCACGCGATTTTTGCCTAACATGAATTACTCCCACAAAATCAAAACAAAAATTCGTCTATTTTTACGATGTGTATTTTTGTTGAATTTTCGTGTTATTTCTGGTAATTGTTTGCATTTGTATATGCATGATTATATGTGTTTAAATTAATAAAAATACAAAAATAGGTCATATTTACATTTTGATCTAACTTTGCAATTAGGGGTAGTTTAAGTTTATTTTTTGCAAAATAAAATCACAAAAATATGTATTTTTGCTTTTCTAGTATTTAAATGCCTAATTGTTTGATTTATATTTAATTGATGTTTAAATTGAGTGTGTTATTTGTTCATATAACCTAATTAGTATTTCTTATAATTTAATTGACTTTGTAGTGTAATTAGAATTTTTGTTTTAATAAATTGAGAATTAAAATTAAAAAGAGAAGAGAAAAGGAAATAATTAGGAGTACAAATTCGGATTGGGCCACACAATCAAAACCAAGACCAGGCCCAATACAATTATACCCCAACCTTATCTGCCCCAGCCCATTCCATTCGATCCAATTGATCCCAGCCGTTGGATTTGTTTAATCTAACGGCTGAGATTAATTCTCCATTTTTAACTTACCAAACAACCCCCCAAACCCTTCTCCCAATTCAATTATCCCCTTACCCTAATCTTCAGAGAAGCAGCCGCCGCCTCCCTCCTTCTCTTCTTCTTCTCTGCCGCCTGCCGCCGCACGCCGCCGGCCGGAAATCGCCTCCGCCGGCGGCAGTCATCCAATAACCCCCAAATTTACACCACACACTCATCTCAACCTCCCCATCCCAACCCCATACACGGTTTGGCTCGAATCACCCTGAGTTTCCTCGAATCTTCGTTTGAAGATTCGAGCAAAACTCGAATCTACCCCAACCGGCCCCAAACTCACACCATAGCATCCCCTAGCCTCGCTCACACCCCAACCACCGCTATTTCCGTTCGAATCTGGCCGGAAGTCGTCGAGCCCCAAAACCAAAGTTCAAGAACCCTAGATTTGAATTAGGGATTTTTCGTTCGAATTCAAAGGGGAATTGAGGTCTAATAGACCTTAATTGGATTGTTTTCATTTGAAAACACTTCAATTAAGGTCCTTTCGACCTCGAATGAACAAAACCCGAGGCTGCCGAGCCCCATTCTTTTGTTTCAAGGTATTTCCTTTTTCTTCTCTATTTTTGTTTAATTATACTCGTCGTTTAGTTAGTCTTCGTTTGTTATTGATTATTGTTGTGGTTTCATCAAACTCTCGGTTTTCTTCTTCATCTCTTGGGACCTTTTATTTGGTCGACTTGATTGTTTGTTGTTCTTCGCTGTTTAACGAGTGATTGCGAATCGAATTCGATTCGTCGTTAATATCGTTAAGTTGTTGATATTGAATTTATACATGCTGTCCGAAATTGTGTAGTCACTGCTTTGTCGGATTTGTTTGTCGATTATGCATATCGTAATCGGCTAATCGAATGATATAGAATATGTGTTTGCGTCGATTAGCGTCGTCGATTAGTTAGCTTCATTTTCCTTCTTTCCTATGCTTTGGCCGAGAATCACTGTTTCATTGAATTTGTCAATTCTGAAATTCTGCTTTGTTTATTGGATTACCGATTGTTGTTGAATACAGGTTCGCGTCGATTAGCGTCGTCGAACATTTAGTTTCGTATTGGCTTCATCTTTCTTCTCTTCTCTCGGCTTTGGGTGTTAGAATTTGTTGAATTTGTTTGTCGGCTTTTCGTTGTCAATCATACATGTTGCGATTCGACTTAACAAATGTCGTCGTTTCAATTCGCAAATTGGTTGTTTGAGATTCCGGGCAGTGTTTCACTGTTTGTTTGATTGAAAATCTTTCGGTTTGTTGTTTGTTCAGAGTGTTGAGTTTAATTGTTGGATTTGTTTGTTTTGAACCATTATTTGATTCTAAATTAGGTTGTGAATTGGATATAGCTGTTAGTCCATTTAAGTAGCCCTAAAATCAACCTTTAAAGTGCAATACACATGGAAATAAGTTGTTAAAACTTGCTGGACAGCAGTGTATTTCATTAGTTTTGCACCTTTAGGATTTGATTAATTATAAATCCCACCTTTAGACAAATCAGGTTGGAATAATCAGAGAATGTGAGGATAATAATGAGTATTTTCAGCTTTGTTGAGTGCTTGGTCAGTTGTTAAAATCAGGATACACATGAGAGGGAATATACAATTGAAAAAGGTTTGAAAAAGGGGAATAATGGGTGCTGGACAGATCTGAAACTGAAAAGGAAGGGCTGTTGGTTGGGATTTATAGGTTATAAAAGGAGAGACTCACAGATAGACTAGATAGACATTCACACATAGAGAGGCTCTCTGGAAAACACTACACACACAGTGAATACTCTCTGGAAAATACTCACTGTTCTCTGAAAAAAAAAATTTTGAGAGACAAAAGCTTACACTCTGAGCAAACAGATTCTCCACATTAAAAACAGAGAAGAAACACTGATGTTAAGAGAGGATAATAAGCTTTGAGTTGGTAATTCTGTCCGGAAAACTGTTTTGCCCTGTTTTGGTCTAATATTTGAAGTTTCAAGTAACCTGAAGGTTCTTCTTTTGCACTATTGGTTTTCGCTTTGCGGCTTGTGTTTTCAATTCTTTGTTGGGGTCAAACTATTCCCTGGAATTCTCTATTGTTTGGTTGCTGGTTCTGCTGGGTTTTCTTGGCCGAGATTTGCTACTGATTGTTGCTGATAGTTTGAGTTTGGTTAGTTGTTGCTGCATATTGTTGCTAACTCCTCGTTTATTTCGATTCTACTTCCAGGTATGTGTCGATCCCTGAACAGAACATGGGAAGCAAAGTTAAAGTTTCTGTAATCAATTTGAAGATTGAAATGACATGATTGTTAAACTCTCCTATGTTCCTTTTGATATGTTTTAGTTTACTTAACATATGTAGATTCTTGCATAATCAATCTTGTAGTTCGTATGTTAGAGTTAGATTTGAATTTGACATGATGACTGGACTGTTTCAACAGTTGAAGTAATGACTGAATTTGAAGTAATGACTGGACATTTCCTTAGCATGTCGTGTACAACAATTAAATATGGGATGTCATTCTTTAAGTTCTAAATTGATTGGGAATATGAGTTTTCAATTTAGCAGTTAATTTTCCCGGATCTGTCTAGAAAAAGTTGGTTACTTAAATCAAAGATTGAGATTCCGTGATCGTATCCAAGCATGTTTCGTATTAATTTTATATAGGTTTGAGAATTGAATTCATTTATCTACTTAGAACATCCCTACGCTTATAAAGTCAAGAACTCAATGTTGGGTCCCCTTGCTAAAATACACTTGGATTCTTGAATTTGGGCTCATTTACAGGCCCAATTAAGATCACCTATGTCCAATAAGACTTGGACCCTTTTTGGGGGGTTTTGATTTGTTCCTTTAGACTGGGTTGTCCCTTTTGAATTTACTCATCGTATAGATTCTAGTTAATATAAAAGCTATGACCGCATACTGTAATAAATCCCTTTTTCTCTTTAAATAATTGTAGGTGAAACCATTAGTCAGATAAACTCATCATGATTGGAAACCATAGTTAAAAAATAAAAAATAAAAAAAAATAAAAAATAAAAAAAAAAAAATAAGTTGAGACATACCACGTCGAATGAAAATTACTAATTGTGTATTCCTCTTTAGTTATTTTTTTTTATTGTAGAACTTGAGGCATGTCATTTAGCGAATTGTCATATTTTTTATAAAATTGATAATGCGTCAGTGTTTGTAGGGAACGTTCACTTTCATAACGATGTTAAAAGCATTTTGAGGATTAACTAGAGCATATAATTTATAAACATGTATAAAATCAGATATTTTAGCCATTTATAATAATTGAAGCGACCGTGCTAGAACCACGGGATCCGGGTGCCTAACACCTTCCCTCGGGTCAACAGAATTCCTTACTTAGAATTTCTGGTTCGCATACTTCATTTGGAAAGTCGTAAATTTCCTCGATTCGGGATTTAAATAAATCGGTGACATGGGACACCTTAATTTATTCCAAGTGGCGACTCTGAAATAAATAAAATAATCCCGTTTCGAATATTGTCACTTAAATTGGAAAAAACTCCTCGCGGGAGTAATTCATGTTAGGCAAAAATCACGTGCTCACAGCTGCCCCTCTTTGCGCGAAAACTACGAAGAGTTTTTCGTGCAAAGATAAATGAGCAAATACGAGCGATTTTTGCCCGTTTGAATACTCCGTGGGAAGCATTTTGAAAAAGTTTGACCGAGCCTTTGCTTCGGGAGGCTTCCTACATATCCTGGGCTAAACAGGAATCAGGTCAATGTAGTTCGGGAAGTTTTGGTAGCTGGGACTACCGTGGACTGACACTTTGCTGTTACTGTTGCTGTCGTTGCTGCATGCTGCTGTTTACTGCTTACTGATCTCCTTATTACACCAAAAGAAATTAAATCTGAACTAGCTATGCTATCAAACTACGAGTTACAAGATTCCTATCTATGATTTTCTTGAAAACTTGATCTTGAATCTTAGCTGATTTGTTGTAGACCTCGATCTGAATCTTGATGCTCCGCAAGCTGTACGTGCTTGTTTATTTCTGTAACATTGAGTGAAACGGAGTCGGCGGAGCTTGTTACTTCAATCATCTTCTTGTGCAATCCGCGCCTTTGTTCACTCCAACGTTTGAAAATCTTTTCTCTCGGTTCTTTTCTTCTTTTCTTCACTCTGGATTGATGTTCCATTTGTAAGTTATCTCGATCCTTGCATCCCGAGGTCAAACCTATTTAGACAAACAAAACAAACAAACGAACGAAATTTTTCTGCCCCAGTTTTGCTAGGAAAATTTCGTGAGTTAGTTGTGACACAGAAAGTGATTAAAAGACTCTTCGGTATTGGGTAAGAAATCATGGTTTCACAAACGTTCAACGGCTTTCTAGCCGGGATTTTGTAGAAAGGTTTCACGGCTTTCCGGTCTGAATTCAAACAATATCTAACGATTTTGGCCGTCGTATCCTCGGTTTTTGGTCGGGGTAAAAGTAAACGGCTCCGCAGCTTTCTGACTGGGAGTGGGCGCCATCACGACCGGATAAAAGTTTCACGGCTTTCGGCCGAATTCAAACAATATCTAACGGTTTTTTGGCCGTCGTATCCTCGTTTTTTGGCCGGGTAAAAGTAAATGGTTCCGCAGCTTTCTGACCGGGGAGATCCTCGGTTTCTGACCGGGATAAAGTTTCACGGCTTTCCGGCCGGAATTCAAACAATATCTAACGGTTTTTCGGTCGTCAGCGATCCTCGGTTTTTTTTTTTTTTTTTTGGCCGGATAAAAGTAAATGGCTCCGCAGCTTTTCGACCGGGAGATCCTCGGTTTCTGACCGGATAAAAGTTTCACGGCTTTCCGGCCGAATTCAAACAATATCTAACGGTTTTTCGGCCGTCGCATCTTTTTTGGCCGGGTAAAAGTAAATGGTTCCGCAGCTTTTGACTGGGGAGATCCTCGGTTTAAAGTTTCACGCTTTCGGCCGAATTCAAACAATATCTAACGGTTTTTCGGTCGTCAGATCCTCGCTTTTTGGCCGGGTAAAAGTAAATGGTTCCGCAGCTTTTCGACCGGGAGATCCTCGTTTTCTGACCGGATAAAAGTTTCACGGCTTTCTGGCCGAATTCAAACAATATCTAACGGTTTTTTGGCCGTCGATCCTCGCTTTTTGGCCGGGTAAAAGTAAACGGTTCCACGTTTTCGACCGGGGAGATCCTCGGTTTCACCGGGGATAAAGTTTCACCGCTTTCGGCCGAATTCAAACAATATCTAACGGTTTTTTGGCCGTCAAATCCTCGGTTTTTTGGCCGGGTTTAAAGTAAATGGCTCCGCAGTTTTCTGACTGGGGAGATCCTCGGTTTTCCGACCGGGATAAAAGTTTCACGGCTTTCTGGCCGGAAAGACCCTCGGTTTTTCTGACCGGGGTCCAAACAGATATTGGACCGATATGATTTGATTCTCTTTTTCGGAGTTTTCATTTTCTTTTCTTTCATTCCTTTTTTTTGGCCTTCTTTTTAAACTTCTTTTTAAACATCAACAAATGCATAGGATAAATCTCTAAAAGAAACTTACCTTTTTATGTGTTTTCCTTGTTCCAAAGCCATTTCAAATCTTGCGTATTTCACTTATTTGAGTGGTACCTTCTTCTTGCACAATTAAACAGACCTGCTTTCAACAAAGAACATTTTATCAGTTGAAAAAGTGGTTGGCTTTGCGGCCTTGGTTATCTTCATTGCTTGATTGTTTCCCCATTATCATTGAGAAGTTCGCTACCAATTGTCTTTGGGGTGACTTCCTTTCAAACCGACCGGGTTCATTCCCAGAATTCCATGGGGATTTTCCGTGTAGGTTCCATCCTTCTGCCTTATTCCGTCTCTTCTAAGACCTTAGCCTTTGATTTCCATTTCCTTTCTAAAACTCTTTTCCTTTGGAAGCAATCGATCATTACGATCCAATCGTGGATTGTAACAATACACCACTGAGGCCGTTTTTCTTTTCTTCTTTACCAGGCGGAGTCCTGTAAAACTGGTCCTGTCACCTTCCTTTTGTAATATTTTCAGAATTAAAATTAACCGAAAGGGATTCAAAGAAGAAGAATGAATCAGAGAATGGAAAAACGTATCAAAGATAGAGGAGTCCCTTTCGAGGGAGAAAAGAAGGACTTATCTGAGGTATACGCTGACTTTAACCAACATGACATGCTCCTCGGACTAGATGCTTGATCGTCACAAAACTCCCATTTTCTTATGAACCAAAACGGGTCTTATATTTCCGAGCTAAGGAGCCGTGCCAGGACCTCTCGTGGTGAAACAAACTTTTCGGTTGATAGCGCCCTTTTGCGGGTTTCACCAATCGACCTCTCTCATTTCTCTTCTTACCATCATCAGATAGCACTCTTTGCGAGTTTTTAACAACAAGCTCTCTCATTTTGTATTTCTCTACTTCCATCGTCTTATGGTGCTCGAAGGTTTTCACCAATAAGACTCTCTCATTTTATTTCTTTTCATTCCAGGAACCCCGGATCGCAACAATGATGTTTTCACAACTTCCAATCGATCTTGAAGGAATTGTACTTGGTTCGGGTAACAAGAATTGTAAACAAAATTACAACTTTGGAATCGTCTTGACGGATCTTAAACCGAATCAAAAATATCATCTGCCCCAGTTTTATTTTTGGGGAAACCGGGATTTTTGATTTGGTGTGACTGAACCTCAGGGAGAGGTTGCCTACGTATCCTTTCGGAATCAAGTCAGAACGTAGTTCAGGAACTTTTTTTTTTTTTTTTTTTTTTTTTTTTTTTTTTTTTTTTTGGTTTGGTTTGGATTCCAAAGAGGGTAGCCAAAGAAAGGTAACCGGCTCAAAGGGTTTACAAAAAGGGTTGGTAGTGTTTGGGTAGCGGGAATAAAAGCCTTCAATCATTTCGACTTGCGAGGACCTCATTGAAGCAAGTTTAGACATAATACCTTTTCACAACATCCGCATTCACAGCCGTTTCAGGATCTTTTCCTTCCATGTCTCCCAAGTATAATGCTCCTCTTGGCAGTATCTTCCTGATGATGTATGGTCCTTTCCAATTAGGAGCGAATTTTCCCTTTGCTTCCTCATGATGCGGAAGAATGCGTCTTAAAACCAACTGACCTACTTCGAAATTTCTCGGTCGTACTTTCTTGTTGTAAGCACGAGCCATTCTCTGTTGGTACAGTTGTCCATGACAGACCGCAACCATTCGCTTTTCATCGATCAAAGTTAATTGTTCCAAACGAGTCTTAACCCACTCGCTATCTTCAATCTCTGCTTCAACAATTGTACGAAGCGAAGGAATTTCTACCTCTGCCGGTATCACAGCCTCAGTTCCATAGACTAGCAGGTATGGAGTTGCTCCCACCGATGTGCGTACCGTAGTACGGTATCCCAGTAAAGCGAACGGTAATTGTTCATGCCATTGTCTAGAACTTTGGATTGTCTTTCTCAAAATCTTCTTAATGTTTTTGTTCGCTGCTTCCACGGCACCATTGGCTTTGGGCCGATAAGGGGTGGAGTTCCTATGCGTTATTTTGAATTGCTCGCATATTTCTTCCATCAAATGACTATTCAAATTCGCAGCATTGTCCGTGATGATAGTTGCGGGTATACCAAAACGACAGATAAGATTTGAGTGTACAAAATCCACCACCGCTTTCTTGGTGACTGATTTGAGAGTGACGGCTTCGACCCATTTTGTGAAGTAATCGATAGCCACCAATATGAATCGGTGTCCATTTGAAGCTTTCGGCTCAATCGGGCCGATGACATCCATTCCCCAAGCGACAAATGGCCACGGTGCCGACATAGGATGCAACTCAGTTGGAGGTGCATGAATCAGATCTCCATGTACCTGGCATTGATGACATCTTCGGACAAAACCGAAACAATCTTTCTCCATGGTCATCCAATAATAACCTGCTCGAAGGATTTTCTTGGCTAAGACATAACCATTCATATGAGGCCCGCATACTCCTGCATGTACTTCGTGCATGATTCTTCCCGCTTCTTCGGCATCAACACACCTTAAAAGGTTAAGATCTGGGGTTCTTTTATACATGACCTCGCCGCTCAAAAAGAAACCACCCGCATGTCGCCTAATGGTCCTCTTTTGATCTCCAGTAGCATGTTCTGGGTATTCTTGCGTTTTCAGAAATCTCCTGATATCGTAATACCATGGCTTGACGCTCGGTCTTTCTTCGATCGCATTGCAATAACCGTGGCTTTCTCTGATTTGAATTTCCAAGGGATTGACATGGGCGTTGCCCGGATAAGGTAGCATTGAAGCTAAAGTGGCAAGTGCATCGGCTAGTTCATTGTGACATCGTGGGATATACCTGAACTCTATCGATGCAAATCGCTTGCCAAGGATATTCACGTGCTGTCGATAATGGAGGAGTTTAACGTCTCGAGTTTCCCATTCACCTTGAGATTGTTTGATAATTAGATCTGAATCTCCCATGATCAACAAATCTTCGACACCTTGATCAATTGCCATATTCATACCCATGATACAAGCTTCATACTCAGCCGTATTGTTCGTGCAGAAGAAACGGAGCCTAGCCGTGGCCGGATAATGCTGACCAGCAGGAGAGATCAAGATTGCCCCAATCCCTACACCTTTAGCGTTTACCGCCCCATCGAAAAACATTTTCCAAGCATGACCGTCTTCCGAAACAACTTCTGTCGTATTTACCTCTTCATCAGGAAAGTAGGTATTCAATGGTTGATACTCTTCGTCAATCGGGTTCTCGGCCAAATGGTCTGCCAATGCTTGGGCCTTCATTGCCGTGCGAGTGACATAGACTATGTCAAACTCAATGAGCAGGATTTGCCACTTTGCCAATCTTCCGGTGGGCATCGGTTTCTGGAATATATACTTCAAAGGATCCAACCGAGTAACGAGGTGAGTCGTATGGGCTTGGAGGTAGTGTCTCAATTTCTGAGCGACCCAAGTTAAAGCACAACACGTTCTTTCCAGCAAAGTGTACTTGACCTCATAACTAGTGAATTTCTTGCTCAGGTAGTAAATCGCATGCTCTTTCTTCTCCGCCGCATCACGTTGTCCGAGAACACAACCAAAAGAGTTTTCCAAGACTGTTAAATACAAGAAAAGAGGTCTCCCTGGCTCTGGCGGGACTAAGACTGGAGGGTTTGACAAATATTCTTTGATCTTGTCAAAAGCCTCTTGGCATTCGGTTGTCCATTTGATTGCAGCGTCTTTCTTTAACAACTTGAATATGGGTTCACATGTGGAAGTCAACTGAGCGATGAACCTACTGATGTGGTTCAGTCAACCTAGAAGACTCATTACATCTTTCTTTGTTCTGGGGGGAGGTAAATCCCGGATGGATTTTATCTTTGTGGGATCTAATTCAATACCTCTTCTACTGACTATGAAACCCAAAAGTTTACCCGACGGGACTCCAAAAGCGCATTTGGCCGGATTCAGTTTCAAATCGTATTTCCGCAACCTCTCAAAGAATTTCCTCAAGTCTCGCACATGATCGCCTTGAGTTCCGGATTTGATGATCACATCGTCCACGTACACCTCTATTTCCTGATGCATCATGTCGTGGAAAATGGTAGTCATAGCTCTCATGTATGTTTCTCCCGCGTTTTTCAAGCCGAATGGCATGACTCGGCAACAGTAAGTCCCCCAAGGTGTGGTAAAAGCAGTCTTCTCGCCGTCCTCTTCATCCATCAACACTTGATGATATCCCGCATAACAATCCACAAACGATTGTATCTCATGTTTGGCACAGTTATCAACAAGGATGTGGATGTTCGGTAAAGGAAAGTTATCTTTAGGACTCGCTTTATTCAAATCTCGGTAGTCAACACATACTCGAGTTTTTCCATCTTTCTTTGGCACGGGCACAACATTAGCCAACCACGTGGTGTATTGTACCACTCGAATTACCCCCGTTTTCAACTGCTTAGTGATTTCTTCTTTGATTTTATCACTGATGTCAGTCTTGAACTTTCTTTGCTTCTGTTGCACTGGGCGACAGTCAGGGTAGATTGGTAACTTGTGCACCACTAGATCAGCTCCTAATCCTGGCATGTCATCGTAAGACCAAGCAAACACGTCTTTAAATTCAAACAAGAGTCGGATTATTGCATCTCGTGTTTTCTCATCTGTGTGGATGCTTATCTTGGTCTCTCGGACCTCTTCATCAGTTCCCAAATTAACTGGTTCGGTGTCATTCAAATTTGGCTTAGGTTTATTCTCGAAATGTTCCAATTCTCGATTTATTTCCCTAAAAGCCTCATCTTCATCGTATTCCGGTTCTTGGTTCATTATTTCCAGATTAGGTGGCGTGTTCGGATTTGAGCATGAGTTCCGCAAGCATGTCATGTTATTTAAAGCCGCATTATTAGGACTGAAAATGAAGAATAAATAACAAAATTAGAAAGAGTGCAAAAGTAAGGAAATATTTATTTTATTTTCTTGGAATTTTCTGAAAACAAACAAAATTACATTGGGGAAACAAAAAAATACAAGAAAACAAAGAAAAACATCCAAGCTACATCCCGAAGTAACTTGTGATGAAGGAAAAACGACAGGACAAATCTACCAGAACTCCCGCCTGATTGGGAAGGGCGTGGCTTTCCAATTTTGCAATTTAGCTTCAGGGCCCACATACAGCACCTCAGCGGTGCTTGTTCCTTCTCCCGATTGGACCATATTAACATCATAGAGCATTTGCCTCATGGCCCCACATATGTCTTCAATTTCCTCCGCCGTAAAGACCTCGTCTTCTTCTTCTTCACTGTACCTTGGTCGGACAAAAGTTTGGTACAGATGCGGCAATGGTTGTGGCAGAACCCATCCTTTCTCCTTTCTCTTTTTGGCCCATCTTTCATCTTCAGGGGTTGGGCGAAAGCCCACTCCGAAAAACTTTTCAGCTACAGGTAAAGTTATCAGCTTCGGCACTCCTTGTAGGGATTTCCCCAAACCTTTTCCTGGCTGGAAGCCATGTTTAATCATTTCTTTTGCCACCATGATGGAGGCATTAGACAAAAAAGGTTGGGGGAGAGGGTTCCCTTCTTCGTGTTGATCTGCCAACACAATCTCGAAAGCTTGATAGACAATGTTTTCGCTTCCCGCTTCCGCTTCCAAGCAAGGGATGGATGGATCTCGATAAATTGATTGCTCGTCTTCACCGTGGACCACAATCTCTTGTCCCTTGTGCTCAAATTTTAACATCTGATGGAGGGTAGAGGGCACAGCTCCGGCCGCATGAATCCATGGTCTCCCTAGAAGAAAATTGTAAGAAGTGTCCATATCCAAGACTTGGAATGTCACTTCGAAGTCCACCGGGCCGATGGTCATAATCACATCAATCTCTCCGACAGTATCTCTTTTCACACCGTCAAAAGCTCGCACACATATGTTGTTAGGCCGAATCCTTTCGGCTCCGATTCCTATGCGGCCTAAAGTGGAAAGTGGGCATATGTCTACCCCCGAACCCCCGTCAACCATGACCCTTTTCATATAGTAGCCTTCGCTTTTGACAGTCAAATGCAAAGCTTTGTTGTGGGCGGCACCCTCCAAAGGCAAATCAGCTTTACTGAAGGAAATCTGATTGATCGCGAAGAATCTTTCCGTCATTCTTTCAAGTTGTTCGGATGAAGTCTCAATAGGCACGTATGCCTCATTCAAAGCTTTTAGCAAAACCTTTTGATGTTCAGTAGACTTCATTAGAAGGGACAACATCGACACCTGCTCCGGGCATTTACGCAGTTGGTCTATCATCTCGTAATCAGGCATTTGCATCTTTTGAAAAAAGACCTCGGCCTCTTCAGCACTTACAGGTTTCTTCGACGGGAAACGCCTTTGTGTGGCGTTATTTACCTCCTCCGTGTTTAAGTACTTCTGTCCTAGGACACTCTCCGATGAATTTCCCACAATCTCTTTCCCTTTGCGCATAACAAGTGTTCGTTGGTAGCTCCAGGGTACCGCGGATGGATCTGTCATTGGTTTTTGTTGCATGCGTGCAATAACCACAGGTTCATCTGGTTTTCGGGCCACATAAGTTCCCTTTGGTACATACATTGATGTTTCTCTCTTTAAATGGAACTTCTTGGGGGCACCTATGGACAATGGTTTTTCCACTCTACCTCGTGGGAGGTAAAGGATTCCACCCTTCTGAGACGATGCTTTCAATTCAATTGTCTTTTCGGATTTGGTTTCAAGAGCTTCAACCTTTTTCCCCATTTTCTCTTGTTTCGGGTTAGCCTCAGGACGCTTCTCTATGTTGGCGATGGCGATTATCGCTTTCAAAGCTGGGTCAAATTCTTTGTCGTCACAAATCATCCCAATCACCGGTCCGTTGTTGTGGGCTGGTAATGGGTTGTTTGTCACATTTGGGATGTCTTCATCCGCGAAGACGATCCTCCCTTGATTGATCAATTCTTGCACTGCCTTCTTTAACGTCCAACAATTGTCAGTACTGTTTCCTTCAACACCTGAATGATATGCACAGTATATCCCTCTCTGGTAGGCAGGAGAGTCCGGATTCTGCCTGTTCTGCGGAACAGGCTGCAATAGGTTTTCTTGCCTGAGTTTTGGGAAAAGAGTGGAATACGGCTCCCCAATCGGTGTAAAGCTCGTTTTGGGTTGCTCACGGTGGCGAGCGTTATTTGGCCGTGGATTATACTGGTTTGGGTAAGGAGGTTGGTTTCTCTGGAATGGAGGTGGATTCCTGTTGGCTGGTGGCTGTGGCCGTGCCCGAGGTTGAATGTTCATGACTGCATAGGGTGGAGGCGGAGGAGCATAAGCCATGCCGTGATGTGGATAATAATGTTGGGGGGCCCTGTCGGAGAATACCTGCCTCGAGGTTCGATATCTCCTGTCTTCTACCGCTGCCATAGTAGATTCTTCTTTCTTCTTGCTTCGGGGCATCCCTCCAGACCCGCCTTGAATGGCTTGGGAAGTTGCCCGAATGGCCGCTTGGCTCAAAATTCGCCCTGTTTTCAAGCCACTTTCTACCATCTCTCCGATCTTGATAGCTTCGGCAAAAGGTTTTCCCATTGCCGACATCATATTTTGAAAGTAATCGGGCTCTTGAGCTTGGAGAAAAGTCGTGACCATTTCAATTTCGTCCATGGGGGGTTTCACCCTGGATGCTTGCTCTCGCCACTTGATGGCATATTCTCTGAAGCTTTCCGAGGGCTTCTTTTTTAAGTTCGATAGAGAATTCCTGTCCGGCGCAATATCGATGTTGTATTGGAATTGTTTTACAAAATCTCTGGCCAGATCATCCCAGATGTGCCATCGAGATATGTCTTGATCCATGTACCACTCCGATGCTATTCCGACCAAACTCTCTCCGAAGTACGCCATCAACAATTCTTCTTTGCCGCCGGCACCCCTCAATTGATTGCAGTATTTCTTCAAATGAGCAATGGGGTCGCCATGTCCGTTGTACTTTTCGAACTTTGGTATCTTAAAACCTGATGGCAAATGGACGTGCGGGAACATGCACAGATCGGCGTAAGATACACTCTTCTGTCCACTCATACCTTGCATGTTCTTAAAGCTTTGTTCCAAACTCCTCATTCTTTTTGCCATCTCATCCTGCTCGGGGGTCTTTGGATTTTGGCTCGGTAGGAACTCATATCGAGGTGGCTGAGAATATGTATTGGCTGCAACCTGTGTATGGTCCCGTGTGAGCGGTGGCGCTGGGAATGTAAAGGATGAGGAGTCGAAGAAAGGAGCGTGTGCGGTGGGGTGCGTTGTGATTGGAACTGGCAATTCAACGGACGTTCTTGCAGATGTATCATGTGGCGCTACCCGAGGATGGGATGTGGAGGGTGATTCAGAGAGGTTTGTAGCATTGGAATACCCGAACAGAGTAGGCGGGTAATTGACGGGGGTATTTGAAATACCGCTTGACCTGAGAAGAATTTCAGGGAACCCAGGGACCAGACTCGGGGGTTCTTTCCCGTTGTTCCAATCGTCCAACATCTCGAGCATGCGGCAACGCAGCATTCTATTCTCTTCCAAAGCTGCCGACTCAGTAGCCGGGATGGTTGTCAATGAGCTTTCCTCTGAAACGGGAATGGTAGCTAAAGGCATTTCTGAAGACATGTCGACACCCTTTTTTGATCTAGTAAAATAGGAATGAGTACTTTCAGGCTGCCGAACTTTTCCTTTGGACCTTGTGAAGTACGAGTGTGGTGCCAGATTACCGCAAAGTCAACCACTTTTACTAAAACCTGGATTTTGGCAAACAAACGGTTAGTCTGAAACAACATAACAGATAAGTAATCTCACGTTGGGTGTGATGCACTTATACAGGTGACAATGTTGCTACATGTATTCGCTTGCGATGCGTCATTCCGGTTTGTATCGATCTTCTTTTTCTCTTAACTTCTTTTTCCCCTCCCCTTTTTTTTTCATTTTTATTTTTATTTATTTATTTTTAGTGATGGTCGAATCTTATGTGGATTGCCTACGTATCATGTCCCCGCATGAATCAGACCGGGCGTAGTTCGGAAACAATAGACATAAGATGAAGTGTTCATGAATTTTATTTCAACAAACTTAAAACTTGAAACACTTGCAAAATACAACAATGGAGAAAAACTTGTAAAAGAACAAACAGACTCTAAAACAAAAGACTCTCCTAAGCATGTTCCAACGCCTCGAATCTTTGCGCCCGGGGGGCGTTGTTTGGCCTTGCTGCAGTTCTTGGTGTAAGATCTTTCTGTATACTCCCCAATTCTGCCATGACTCGGTGGACACATTCCATGATTGAAGAGAAGAGGGCAGGCCGAGGTACTTGTTCGCAGGTCAAACACCTCATAGTGATGTAGTGCCCGATCTCATTGATCCTGGTCTTGATCATGTCTTTTTCTCTGAGCAGCTGCCCTATGTGCCTGTTCTTTGCCCCTAATACTTGAGAGTTGCCGGAGACATGGTCCAAGAGTCTATCTATTTGTCTTTCCATCCGTGCCATCAAGTTGTGACAACGGTCTCTATCTGCTTTAGCATCCTGGACTTGCCTGAGAGTTCGCTCTTTAAGAGTGGCATTTGCTTTTCTCAAATCAACGATGATCGCATCATAGTCTTTCTCTACTTGTCGTAGACGGAGTGCTTCTTGGTGGGCCGCTCTCTTCCATTTTGTTCGGATTGCAACCAAAGCCGCTTTTGCCTTCTCCAAGTCTTCTTGGTGTTCAAAGGCTTTTCTTTCCAAATCGTTTATCAGCATTTGATCACTCCGACTCCTCCTTGGCCTTTCTGCGGCCAATTGCATCTCTTGAATTCGAGTTTGGAGCGCTTCTCTTTCCTGCTCCCAACCGGCCCTTTCCCGATCGAAGTCAGCCTGTTGTATGTCCATGGCTGCTTCCAGGATTCCTTTGTCTTCTTTTAAAGTGTTGATGCAAGATTGGAAATTTTGTGCTGTTTCATGCTCAACCTCTCTAACTCTGGCTTCTATTTCTCTCTCCCAATCGACGGCATACTTCACCGACCTTTCTGACCTTTGCTCTGGTATTGGTTGGTTGTGGAACCATTCAAGATAAGCGAGGCTCACTTCTCCCCGTTCCCGGTCGGCAACCATTTCGTTGATGTCGGAGAGTCGACTACCGAACCAAACCTTCTGTGCATAAGTCTCCCTCGGGGTCTCTTCTGTCACAAATTCCCATACAAATGATCGCATATCCTCAATTGGGGCCTTTTTCTGTTCTCTTCCCAGCTGCCGCATGACACGTAGCGGGGCATATGGTTGGAAACCCCCGAAACCCATTAATATGTAGAATGGGCGGTATGTCGACATATGCATGATTTTGGCGGAAGGGAACCAATAATAATTCCAGGTAAGTTGATCGGCTCTCAAAGAGTCGAGGAGTTCTTGCCAAGTCCTCAAGTCTTCTGGAAGGTTACAACAGGCGGCTCTGTTTGTATGACAGCGAATATAATTCAGCCAATCTGCTTTGAAGTTTATCACAATTGGGTGATGGTAGAGATGCTCTATAAACCACATTTGTAATAAAATATTGCAACCCTCAAAATAGTCTTGTCCTTCTTGGCACCGAGTTAAGGCCCGGAAGATGTCTCCTAGTATCATCGGAAGAACAGTGTGTTCCTCGTTACTCCGTAGATATGAGACCACCGCAGCTAAACGGATTCTGATGCGTCCACCACGTTCGGGAAAAACCATGGTTCCCAAAAAAGCGATCATGAAAGCATAGATTCTTAAATCTCCCCAGGCGTCATAATTTAGCTGGTTAACAAATTCGACGTTTGAGAATTTCCCAAACCCTTCCTTATCACCAAATCTGTCGTAGAGATAATCTAGTGGCACCCAACCGTTCTCCATACAACCGAGGGGAACCCGCCGGAGACATAGCTTTTTCAAGAAGTTATTCACACTCATCTGCCTAGGAGCTGCAGGCCTCATCTTGTGCAAATCTCTTCCGAGCCCCGTGAGTCCGCCCAATTCTTCCAAAGTGGGTGTCATTTCACAATCCCGGAATTTGAACACATTGCTTGTTGAGTCCCAAAAACTCACTAAAGCTCTGATCACATTTTTATCCGGTTTTATCATCATGATGTCCGGAAGAAATTTGAGGTGCTTGTGAACTTGATTTCTTTCCCAAGCTGAAAAACTAGTCCACCATTTACGGAGCCGATCTGGGGTTTTGTCTTGGACCATGAACATAGGTGGCATTTCGTCTCTCACCCTTTTCTGGCCGATTCGTTGCGAGGAAGTCATGCTGATCCTAGAAAAGATAAAAAATGGATTTAAGATTTGAACTTAAGATTTTTTTCAATTTTTTTTTATTATAAAAAACGAATCTTGTTAATACGACCTTTCAACACTTGAAGAAGATTTGAAGGCTGTATAACAGGATACCAGTGTGATGTCTATATTCCGTTTTGCAAAATTAGTCCTCCGGCGCCCCTTTCGAGGCGTTTGGCTATTTTTGCAAAATTTCCTAACTCTCGACTAAGAACAAAAATCCTAATTCTAATATTTTTTATTATTGTTTTTTCTTAAAAAAAAATCAGTATTAGTTGAGCCCGATATGGGTTGCCTACGTATCTCATTTTTGGTGAGAATCAAACTTGCGTAGTTCGAAAATAAAAGAACTAAAATTTTTTAAGAAAAGGAAACGAACTATTTTTTTTTTTTTTTTTAAAAAAACAGCATTTCTAAAACAAATTACTTTCAAAGGAACTAAGAAAATTTATTTGGAAATTTATTTTCAAAGAAACTAAACTATTTTTGTAAAATTAAGAAAATTTATTTGGGATTTTTTGCAATTTTTCAGAATTTATTTTCAAAGAATTAACTATTTTCATAAATTTAAGAAAATTTAGTTTGGAATTTTTTTGCAATTTTTCAGAATTTATTTTCAAAGAATTAACTATTTTCATAAAATTAAGAAAATTTAGTTTGGAATTTTTTTTTGCAATTTTTCAGAAATTATTTTCAAAGAACTAACTATTTTCATAAAATTAAGAAACTTTAGTTTGGAATTTTTATTTTATTTTTTTTTTTTTTTTATTTTTTTTTTTTGCATTTTTTTTTTTTCAGAATTTATTTTCAAAGAACTAACTATTTTCATAAAATTATTTTAACTATATACCCCGACGTTTTCCACTTCTTCCTCTTTTTTAACAAACCGGTCGGCATGTAAGATCGAAACAAATAAATGCACAAAAAGATGCAACAAGTTGGTCTTTTTGTTTCAGGTACACCTGTCCTAGACAGGCCCAACCCCTGTGTTGAGCCTCCTAAGTCAAATATGCACATGATGCAAATAAATGTTCCTATCGGGGATCCGGCATAAGGTTTTGTTATTCTAAGTCATCATCCTGTTGGAAAAGTGTCTAGACCGGCTTTAACTCGAGCGGACAACTCGAGCCGAAGAGTGTCAGTGCACCGGTAGCATGGCTTTCCGGCTTAATTGACAAAACTCTCCGCCTAAACACGCGTGACTACAAAATCCTTCACCGGGTGCCAAGCACCACAGCTATCTTGAGAAAAACGGGCTATGTCCAGCAAATGCCCGATATTATATTTCAACGAGACTCAGAAGAGAAAAATGGGTATCGGCACAATTTATATACAGCTCACAAAATATCAAAGCGGTAAAAGCAACATTTAGCATATTAAATATAAGCATGTAATAAAATCAGATAATAAGTAAGCCAAATAAAATAATTATTCAAAGCTCGAATTCTTAAACCCTGAACCAGTAGTTCTGGGTTTGTGTCCCCAGCAGAGTCGCCAGAGCTGTCACACCTCCTTTTGGCGCGCCTACCCCGAAGGATAAACATGCAAGGGAGTTTTTTCCAATTTAAGTGACAATATTCGAAACGGGATTATTTTATTTATTTCAGAGTCGCCACTTGGAATAAATTAAGGTGTCCCAAGTCACCGATTTATTTAAATCCCGAATCGAGGAAATTTACGACTTTCCAAATGAAGTCTGCGAACCAGAAATTCTAAGTAAGGAATTATGTTGACCCGAGGGAAGGTGTTAGGCACCCCCGGATCCCGTGGTTCTAGCACGGTCGCTTCAATTATTATAAATGGCTAAAATATCTGATTTTATACATGTTTATAAATTATATGCTCTAGTTAATCCTCAAAATGCTTTTAACATCGTTATGAAAGTGAACGTTCCCTACAAACACTGACGCATTATCAATTTTATAAAAAATATGACAATTCGCTAAATGACATGCCTCAAGTTCTACAATAAAAAAAAATAACTAAAGAGGAATACACAATTAGTAATTTTCATTCGACGTGGTATGTCTCAACTTATTTTTTTTTTTTTTTTTTATTTTTTTTTATTTTTTATTTTTTAACTATGGTTTCCAATCATGATGAGTTTATCTGACTAATGGTTTCACCTACAATTATTTAAAGAGAAAAAGGGATTTATTACAGTATGCGGTCATAGCTTTTATATTAACTAGAATCTATACGATGAGTAAATTCAAAAGGGACAACCCAGTCTAAAGGAACAAATCAAAACCCCCCAAAAAGGGTCCAAGTCTTATTGGACATAGGTGATCTTAATTGGGCCTGTAAATGAGCCCAAATTCAAGAATCCAAGTGTTTTTTAGCAAGGGGACCCAACATTGAGTTCTTGACTTTATAAGCGTAGGGATGTTCTAAGTAGATAAATGAATTCAATTCTCAAACCTATATAAAATTAATACGAAACATGCTTGGATACGATCACGGAATCTCAATCTTTGATTTAAGTAACCAACTTTTTCTAGACAGATCCGGGAAAATTAACTGCTAAATTGAAAACTCATATTCCCAATCAATTTAGAACTTAAAGAATGACATCCCATATTTAATTGTTGTACACGACATGCTAAGGAAATGTCCAGTCATTACTTCAAATTCAGTCATTACTTCAACTGTTGAAACAATCTAGTCATCATGTCAAATTCAAATCTAACTCTAACATACGAACTACAAGATTGATTATGCAAGAATCTACATATGTTAAGTAAACTAAAACATATCAAAAGGAACATAGGAGAGTTTAACAATCATGTCATTTCAATCTTCAAATTGATTACAGAAACTTTAACTTTGCTTCCCATGTTCTGTTCAGGGATCGACACATACCTGGAAGTAGAATCGAAATAAACGAGGAGTTAGCAACAATATGCAGCAACAACTAACCAAACTCAAACTATCAGCAACAATCAGTAGCAAATCTCGGCCAAGAAAACCCAGCAGAACCAGCAACCAAACAATAGAGAATTCCAGGGAATAGTTTGACCCCAACAAAGAATTGAAAACACAAGCCGCAAAGTGAAAACCAATAGTGCAAAAGAAGAACCTTCAGGTTACTTGAAACTTCAAATATTAGACCAAAACAGGGCAAAACAGTTTTCCGGACAGAATTACCAACTCAAAGCTTATTATCCTCTCTTAACATCAGTGTTTCTTCTCTGTTTTTAATGTGGAGAATCTGTTTGCTCAGAGTGTAAGCTTTTGTCTCTCAAAATTTTTTTTTTTTCAGAGAACAGTGAGTATTTTCCAGAGAGTATTCACTGTGTGTGTAGTGTTTTCCAGAGAGCCTCTCTATGTGTGAATGTCTATCTAGTCTATCTGTGAGTCTCTCCTTTTATAACCTATAAATCCCAACCAACAGCCCTTCCTTTTCAGTTTCAGATCTGTCCAACACCCATTATTCCCCTTTTTCAAACCTTTTTGAGCTGTATATTCCCTCTCATGTGTATCCTGATTCTAACAACTGACCAAGCACTCAACAAAGCTGAAAATACTCATTATTATCCTCACATTCTCTGATTATTCCACCCTGATTTGTCTAAAGGTGGGATTTATAATTAATCAAATCCTAAAGGTGCAAAACTAATGAAATACACTGCTGTCCAGCAAGTTTTAACAACTTATTTCCATGTGTATTGCACTTTAAAGGTTGATTTTAGGGCTACTTAAATGGACTAACAGCTATATCCAATTCACAACCTAATTTAGAATCAAATAATGGTTCAAAACAAACAAATCCAACAATTAAACTCAACACTCTGAACAAACAACAAACCGAAAGATTTTCAATCAAACAAACAGTGAAACACTGCCCGGAATCTCAAACAACCAATTTGCGAATTGAAACGACGACATTTGTTAAGTCGAATCGCAACATGTATGATTGACAACGAAAAGCCGACAAACAAATTCAACAAATTCTAACACCCAAAGCCGAGAGAAGAGAAGAAAGATGAAGCCAATACGAAACTAAATGTTCGACGACGCTAATCGACGCGAACCTGTATTCAACAACAATCGGTAATCCAATAAACAAAGCAGAATTTCAGAATTGACAAATTCAATGAAACAGTGATTCTCGGCCAAAGCATAGGAAAGAAGGAAAATGAAGCTAACTAATCGACGACGCTAATCGACGCAAACACATATTCTATATCATTCGATTAGCCGATTACGATATGCATAATCGACAAACAAATCCGACAAAGCAGTGACTACACAATTTCGGACAGCATGTATAAATTCAATATCAACAACTTAACGATATTAACGACGAATCGAATTCGATTCGCAATCACTCGTTAAACAGCGAAGAACAACAAACAATCAAGTCGACCAAATAAAAGGTCCCAAGAGATGAAGAAGAAAACCGAGAGTTTGATGAAACCACAACAATAATCAATAACAAACGAAGACTAACTAAACGACGAGTATAATTAAACAAAAATAGAGAAGAAAAAGGAAATACCTTGAAACAAAAGAATGGGGCTCGGCAGCCTCGGGTTTTGTTCATTCGAGGTCGAAAGGACCTTAATTGAAGTGTTTTCAAATGAAAACAATCCAATTAAGGTCTATTAGACCTCAATTCCCCTTTGAATTCGAACGAAAAATCCCTAATTCAAATCTAGGGTTCTTGAACTTTGGTTTTGGGGCTCGACGACTTCCGGCCAGATTCGAACGGAAATAGCGGTGGTTGGGGTGTGAGCGAGGCTAGGGGATGCTATGGTGTGAGTTTGGGGCCGGTTGGGGTAGATTCGAGTTTTGCTCGAATCTTCAAACGAAAATTCGAGGAAACTCAGGGTGATTCGAGCCAAACCGTGTATGGGGTTGGGATGGGGAGGTTGAGATGAGTGTGTGGTGTAAATTTGGGGGTTATTGGATGACTGCCGCCGGCGGAGGCGATTTCCGGCCGGCGGCGTGCGGCGGCAGGCGGCAGAGAAGAAGAAGAGAAGGAGGGAGGCGGCGGCTGCTTCTCTGAAGATTAGGGTAAGGGGATAATTGAATTGGGAGAAGGGTTTGGGGGGTTGTTTGGTAAGTTAAAAATGGAGAATTAATCTCAGCCGTTAGATTAAACAAATCCAACGGCTGGGATCAATTGGATCGAATGGAATGGGCTAGGGCAGATAAGGTTGGGGTATAATTGTATTGGGCCTGGTCTTGGTTTTGATTGTGTGGCCCAATCCGAATTTGTACTCCTAATTATTTCCTTTTCTCTTCTCTTTTTAATTTTAATTCTCAATTTATTAAAACAAAAATTCTAATTACACTACAAAGTCAATTAAATTATAAGAAATACTAATTAGGTTATATGAACAAATAACACACTCAATTTAAACATCAATTAAATATAAATCAAACAATTAGGCATTTAAATACTAGAAAAGCAAAAATACATATTTTTGTGATTTTATTTTGCAAAAAATAAACTTAAACTACCCCTAATTGCAAAGTTAGATCAAAATGTAAATATGACCTATTTTTGTATTTTTATTAATTTAAACACATATAATCATGCATATACAAATGCAAACAATTACCAGAAATAACACGAAAATTCAACAAAAATACACATCGTAAAAATAGACGAATTTTTGTTTTGATTTTGTGGGAGTAATTCATGTTAGGCAAAAATCGCGTGCTCACAATGATGCCTCTGGAGTCTGAGCAATCTATGGAATTGATTAGGTCGTTACTGCAGTTACTGAACTTGAAGAAAGATGATATAAGCTCGTATAAACTGAAAACTGTCTCTAGCCTGTTGATATGGGATCATTTAGCAAAGTTAATCTATGATAGGTGGATTGCTTTGCGTTTACGTCAAGTTTGGGGTTTCTCCTAGAATGCTAGCTTGATTTCTCAACTTTCTCCCACCATTTCCCTCCTTTTATCTTCTTCTTCCTCATTGTCTCCTCTTTTTACTTTGCTGCTATTTTGAACTGGCTCTTGGCATGATTTCTGTCTTGGTTTTTTACCTTTTATACACCTAGGGGTGGCAGGCGGGTCAAGATGGTTTGAGTCATTAAATGGGTCATTACCGAACCCAGCCCGAAGTATACTCGGGCTAAGATGGGCCAGGTCAAAATAGGTTAAACAATAGGTTATAGTCCAACCTCGATTCATGATTTAGAACCATGCTTCATCTTGCATAAACAAAGTTTTTTTACCTTTTATACACCTATGTATGTTCCCTACTTTCTTAGCTTCCTCGTAATTTATTGGAATGCACGGCGTTGAATTGCTATATATCTAATTTTAATTTTTTAGCTGAGAAACACATGGATTAATCTTATACTCAACTATTCATTAGCTTTTATAACTTTCTAAAACTAAATAACTATTTAAAGTGTAAAAGAAAGAAGAAGAAAATAGCGGTTGAACAAAAGATGACAATATTTCAGAAAATCTTTTGAAGAAAACTTTTGTGCAAGATAAAGGTTTGGCTAATTGATTTTTTTTTCTTGATGTTGGAATTGTTCCATAAAAAATTTATTTAGAAAAGAGCCTTCTGGCCACACGAAATTTTTAATGAACTTTGTCAATTTCTTTTAAAAGAAAAACGACCCAGGCAATTTTCTGCACGAACTTTGATTTATATATATTTATGTAGTTATTATTTTTTCTTGACAATGTAATACAAGAATCCCTACTCCCAATTTAAGAAGTATTCCCTAGTTTCCAGGAAAAGAAATTATTAGTATTTTGAGAATCAAAATATATTTTTTTAAATAAAAAATTAACATCTAAAATTTGTAAGTTGAAAAATATCTTTTATGTTATTTCTAATGAATAAATTTCACCACAACTTAGTTGCAAAATTAATAATTTTTACATCAAAACTTAAAAATTTTGATTCTCATTTTTAAACTTAGATACATATGTGACTAATGATGGGGCAACTAAGTAAATTTCTAGAAACACCTTCATTTGGGTTAAGATCCCTTGGCTCTGGGTGAGTTTCACGGGTTGTATTTGAGTTATTTCATGGGTTAGAATGATCTTAAAAAATAATTGGCTAACTTGGGCTCAACGCAAATAGACTTATGAGCTAAAATGTTTGCAGTTCAATCCATTAATATCTGAACATATTTGGCGTGTGGTGGGTTAGGGCTCAAATTGGCACTTCTAGCCTTGGTTACAAAATGGAATTTTTACATTCCTAAGCTATATAGTAAATTATATTACCCTTAATGTTTAAGATTTGCTATAATCACATTTAGTATACCTAATATCAGTTCTATACCATAAGGTGTTTTAACTGTATATTAATTGTACCTTATATAACTCCTTAATATATGGTACTATATAGTCCTCTATATCCTCACCCCACGTTTCTCTCTTCTAAACCCACGCCCTCATCACAATGTATTACACCAAATTACTCCACAAGTCAGTTTCGCTTCAAAATGATTCAACATTATTAACAAATACTGAAATACAAATCTTAAATATATTGTATTTGGTATTGCATCTAAAAGAAAGCATGATCTACTACGAAAGAATTAGCTAAAATGAGGCGGAAGGCTGGTTCAAAAACGAGGGGTTGTGTTTTTCTTGAAAAAATGCCATCCAATTACACAAATAATACTACAGAAAATGATTCTTTACCTCCGATTTGCATTTCTAGGGACACACCAAGATTTAAATATACGTTTAGAGGTGGAACCCCATCAGCAATTCGTGTTGCACGAGTTGTGACTGAGACGGTGGCATCAAATCATTCAAATGTCAGTGGTATGTTTTTGGATTAGGTATTGTTGTAAATATTTAGGAATACTCAATTTTGAATGGTTTTGATAAAAATTAGACTTGATTTTGACTGAATATGACATACATTATGTTGTAGAAATTGTAGATAAATTGTAGAAAACTTGTAGAGTACTATTGTTTATTTATTTTTGAGCTTTGTGTATTTGTGTTAAAAAAATTTGATGGGAGCTTGTTATTCCACTTTGTCTGTTTTGGAGCTAACTTGTGCAGAGGAGAAGATGTTTTTTAAGTTATATATATTGATATACCTTTAAATTTAAGAAAGTATAGTTGTATTGTATTTAACAAGGCATGAATTTGTAGAATAGGTTGAATGTGAGGAATGAGTCAAATAAGACTCACAATGGCTTATTTTCTACATCTAGTCTATAACAAAATTACATATCATTTGAAAAATTAAATATGAAAATATAGAATTTCAATATTTCTACAAATTATCTACAAAATTTCTTAGGAAGATCTATCCCTTCATCATGTTTTTTGGATTCCATATTTTGCATAGAAGCTTCGTAAGGAGTAACAAGAGCATATAGGAGAATCACAAAATTGTAGCATAATCGGAACACATAATTGTGTTTTTTACAGAAAAATTGTAGAAGTTTTAGTCGTTTTTTATTTCTGAAAATAGAAAATAAAGCATCTACAATCAGAATATAAATTGTACAATTTATCAGCAAAATATCTACAAACTGGGTACATTGAATTTTAATATCTCAATTCCAATCAATTGTAGCATAATTGAGATTTTTGACATAATTACATTTTTTGCAGAAGAGTTGTAAAAGTTTTAGTCGTTTTTTATTTGTGAAAACAGAAAATAAAGCATATACAATCAGAATACAAATAATCTACATTTTATCTACAAAATATTTACAAAGTGGGTACATTAAATTTTAATATCCCAAATCCCATTCAATTGTAGCATAATTGGAATTTTTGACATAATTGAATTTTTCCCAGAAGATTTGTAGAAGTTTTAGTCGTTTTTTATTTGTGAAAACAAAAAATAGAGCATCTACAATCAGAATACAAATAATCTACAATTTATCTATAAAATATTTATAATCTGGGTACATGTTTGGACTCGACATGCTTCCTCTCAAATGTATGTTTCACATTTTTTATATATATTTTTATCCAAAACAGTACTAAATCATCAACTTTAATACATTTTTTATACAATGTTGTTCAATTTTCATACAATAGGTAAATGAATAAAAGAAAAATAAATAAAGAACAGTCTACAATTTTTCTATAATTTTTGCAATATAATGTATGTCACATTCAACCAAAATCAAGTTTAATCTTCACAAAAAACCCTCAAAATTGAGATATAAACTTCAAACCATATTTCCGATTATTTTCAACAACACTCAATCCAAACAAATAATTATTTTTGAAAACTCAAATTTGAAATCAAAGTTTCAAGCCTTTTAATGGTTGTCAATTGTGGAATTGTTGTTCTCTTTTCATTTGCTTTGTATTACTGATATTTGGGATTGAGAGAGATGTAGAGAGAATTCTGAAAACATAGTGTATTGCAAAAACAAGGTATAGAAAATTTTGTTCTGCGTTATGGAAGATCAGACGATAATTATGGAATGTGCGTGATATGTATTTGTGGAAGATATTGAAGAATCTTTAATTACGCAATTTTAGGGTGCCTAAATAAGGAATCCTACCGCTATAATAATTTCTTATTTTATGCATTATCTATATTTGTAGGAATACTATTAGCATGAATGGCAATATGCAAACTACGAATATATTTGGTAATATAATTTCCTATATGGTATAGGAACTAAAATTTCCCCAACAACATTTGGGAGCTAATTTTTAAGTCTAACCATTCGAGTTCTCGTTTACAAAGCCTTGAGTGATGAATTCATTCACTGTGACTTGGTTATTGTATCTTTTTGCTCTTCTATTTCCTTGCTTCCTTTTAAGTGACTTGCATTTTAACCATCGGCTGCTTTAAAAGAATATAAAATGTTAAAAGCTTTACTGGTGTTTCTATTTAAAAAAATCAACCAATATCATAATAATCTCTTTGATTAAAAAAAAAGAAAACATAATAGTTAATTTGGCTTAAAATATCTTTAGTCCGAAATTTATGGGTTGCCAATACCACTTCTGGACAAGTGGGTAAATAAAAATTATGAAACTGAAAAATAACATTATTAAATATGAGTGAGTGGCAGCGCACTGATTAGTTATTTTTTTTTTTTTTTTTGCCTTTTCCCCATGGCATATTTTCAAAAGCCATCTTGCACTACAACAACATCTATAGAAGCTGTTTAATGAACATGGGTCTATTATTCTCAGATTTATCTGTTTTTTTTTTTAAATATTTTTTCGTGTGTGTGACCCGATATTTACATGGAGTATTAAATTGGTCTAACTGGGCAGATCTCAGAGCTTGCAAAGTTAATACGTGGCATTTTCTGTATCAGCAAGAAATATTAAGCTTCCTCTATAAATATTCTTTTCTTCATCTCCTAGATAATTAAGCAATTGAAAATAAAATACTTAGCTTGCACACGTAATAAATAAGATTCAAGAATTCGATACTTCTTAGAAAAGTTAACTCACTGAATTTTCGGAACTTAGCACTCAAGTTTTTCATTTTTGACATTTCTCTTCAAGAAGACATAACTTTCCTGAAGAGTTAAAAAACAAAAAAAGATATCTTTGCTACGCATTCTGAACATTTTTTCAAATTGGTTCCAGTATAGTTTTGGAGTATTTGGCTCAATCACTGTCAAGTTGTGGTGACGTAATAAATATTAGTATTATGTCTTTAACTAAAGGTATATATTTCGCGTCTTGAGAATAGAGTTGTCTTTGGTAGGAATCCCTTTAATCCCATAGTGAAACTTCGAAAATGGATTTTGCACACTGAATGAGAAATTTTAAAGGAGTATTTGGTTCTATTAAAGCATCCTTTATGCTGCATATGCTTACAAATTGTTTCTAAATTGTTCTTATAAAGTACGAAATAGTATCATATAAAGTACGAAATAGTGATGACTTACAAAGAATGACTTTAAATTGCAGCTAAAAAAAAAGGAACAAAACTTATTAAGAGAAATAGTGATGACTTACTAAGAGAAAAGTACAAAAGAAAACATTTTATTTGTACCCAAAAAAGAAACATAATGTTATAAATAGAATTTTATTTATGGTAAATATCTATATTTGGAGAGAATCTAAGGTTTATTACTTGGTGGCCAGGGGCGAAGCCACCTTTAACAAATGGTGGTCAACTGATCACCCTTCACCGAAATATTATAAAAATTTATATTGTATATATAAGTAAAATATTGATTTTAGATGTATAAAATATATATTGAACACCCTTCGTCGAGAACTTTTTTTTAGTTCTTTCAAATTTGAACACCCTTGGAAATATTTTTGTCTTCGCCACTGTTGGTGGTTAAGTCATCATCTCCCTATAAATATACGGCTCTATTCCAGTGTAATTAATTCCAAAAATTTAATAAGAATTCTCTCTCTCTCTCTTTCGCTGCAATATTGTTCTTGTTCTTTTATTATTTTATAACACGTTATCAGCACGAGACTCTAACTAATTGAGTAGAAGCTCTGAGATTGAGCATAATGATTGTCAATTGCTCCATGAACTTCCTTCATGATTAAATTTTAGATTTAAGGTAAGTATGTTACTTTTCTCTTTCAAATTCTTAATATTCTATTATTTGATTTTAAATACAAGCAAAGACGATAAATTTTGATTGCAACTCTAATGGAGTTTGAAAGAAATTATAACCACCCAAAGTGGTAAAGTTTCTATGCCTTGCCATGATTAAATTCATGTATGATTGTGGGCAAAGAATTGAAAACCCTTCCCATTGAATTTGCTCCATTCTCATTCCCTTTAGAGAATGTGATAGCAGTATGTGATAAGTCTGAAAGAAGATAAAAATTATTACCATGAATAATCAATGGATATAGACGTGGCAATAGACGAAATTATATCGTCATCATTGTGGTATGAGAACAATAAGTATTCTCAAAATAATCCTTCACTTTGTGAGAGTAATATTTGTCATCGATTTGACATGAGATTTTATAAAGCACGTATAGATGATTATGATCCATTCATGATGTGAATGTGACAACATCTTACTTATGAATACATATTCATTCTTCAAAGAATATGAACGTGCTAGTGGTAGTGAATATACCACACCCACCTCTAGAATAATGTTTGGGATGATACCATAAATAATGTCATTATTATGGCATGAATGGTCATTGGTCACGTACCTACTGTACGCCAAAATATTTTGGCATTGTGATTATTAAAAGACAACGATAATGCAAGAAACGGATCTTGCATATAATTTTGACCATACACATAATGGTATAATGTCACGACCCTAGTTCATCAATCATGAACATGTCGTGATGGCACCCAGTCCCCACGACTAGGTAAGCCTAACACGTTGCGGAATACACAAGCTATGAACACTTAAATAAGAAACCGCGAAAAAATAGCATAAAAGGTATGTAATCCGTGCCGCTTGGCACATACATCCGTCAACACACTGAATAAAACATTGCCAAGATCCGGAACCCCACGGTAACACAGACTAAAAGAGAGTATACAACTGTGGCTCTATGTGTAAAGAGTATCTAACAACGGAATGAAGAAAAATGTCAACTAGTACTACTAGAATAGAAGGGAAGCCTCCGGATCCGCGGACGTAGCAGATCATACCTCGAAGTCTCCCAGAAAGCTGCGGAATCACCTAGCATGAGTCTGCTCTGATGTACCTGGATCTGCACAACAAAAGTGTGCAGAAGAGTAGCATGAGTACACCACGGCGGTACTCAGTAAGTGCCAAGCCTAACCTCGATGGAGTAGTGACGAGGAAGGTCAGGGCCCTACTGAGAAAACAATAATATAATGATGATAACAAAATAAACAGTTTAAATGATAATAATTTCCGAAATAACAACAATAAGATGATTACTGCAACTGTCTACAATTAAGCTAACAACAAATAACCAACTCAATAAAACAAATCCAGGACTCGTGGGAATTGAACCCACAGTCCCATTCTCAGTACCTCTGGGTCTCCGGGAATCGAACCCGCAGCCCATGTCTCAATAATATCTCAATAACTGAGGATCTCCGGGAATCGAACCAGCAGTCCCTACCAATAATTCAGGATCTCGGGAATCGAACCCGTAGTCCACATTTCAATAATCTTAGGATCTCGGGAATCGAACCCGTAGTCCACATTTCAATAATCTCGGGATCTCGGGAATCGAACCCGTAGTCCACATTTCAATAATCTCGGGATCTCGGGAATCGAACCCGTAGTCCACATTTCAATAATCTCAGGATCTCGGGAATCGAACCCGTAGTCCACATTTCAATAATCTCAGGATCTCGGGAATCGAACCCGTAGTCCACATTTCAATAATCTCAGGATCTCGGGAATCGAACCCGTAGTCCACATTTCAATAATCTCGGGATCTCGGGAATCGAACCCGTAGTCCACATTTCAATAATCTCGGGATCTCGGGAATCGAACCCGTAGTCCACATTTCAATCAAGTAAAGGAATACACAGAGAGAAGTATAATATGCTTAACGATAACTTCGCCGATGAACAACGCCAACGATTACCAAGAAAACTCAAGTAAGTCAATTAAGCAACTAGACAGTTAGATACTATCTAATCATGCTTTTCTAACTATTACCGAGTAGGAATATCGAATTTAACAACTAAAAACAGGAATATCACTCATTGAACATTTTGAGTAAAGTATGTGTTCAACAACCAGCGCATGTACACACCCGTCACCTCGCGTACAAGGCATTTAAAGTATCACAATAATATCCTAGGGGTGAAAGTCCCCCACACGAAGTTAGACAAGCCACTTACCTCAATTCCGGTACGAAACCGCTAAGAAATAACCCTCTTGCCGCGAATGTCGGCCTCCACAAGTGTAGTATCCTGATAAAAATCAATAGAATCACATCAAAATAGGCCAATTGGGCATTACCCAATCAAAATAACTCAAAATACACCAAAACCCACAAGTTGTCAAAACCCGACTTTCGGTATGCTTATCGAAAAATCACGAAAATTATATTTTCGGGTTCCTTATCTCAATACGAGTCCGTGCATATAAAATTTATCGAAATCGGACTCGTTTGCCCATTCAAATCAAAGATTTTCTAACATTTAGGCCTAGGGCTCAAACCCATCTTTAATCTTTCAATTTCGGTGAAATAATCACGGATTTCATGATATACCAACGAATTAAGGTCAAGAAACTTACCCCCGATGATTTCCCGATGATATCCCAGTATTTCCCCCTTCAAAATCCTCTCTTGGAGCTCAAAAATGGCGTTTTTGTGTATGGGGGTCGCGGGTGTTATGTTCTGAACTTAAGCTCACTGCCAGACATTTTCCTTCATCGCGTTCGCGTGGCCCGTCACGCGTTCGCGATGCTCTAACCCATTTACCCTTCGCGTTCGCGTGACGCCACTCGCGTCCGCGATGCACAGCCGGCTAACCCTCCGCGAACGCGGCGCTAGTCCACGCGTTCGCGATGACCTTATTTCTCATCCAACCCGCTTTGCTCTTTGCGAACGCGACACAGGGATCGCGAACGTGGTGCCTCTCCTTCTTCCACTACGCGAACGCGACGTATTGGACGCGAACGCGATGCTCTGCAGCACCCAGCCTACGCGAACGCGAACAAGGCCCTCGCGAACGCGATGGCTTAAATCTTGCCCAGTGATCTGCAGTTTTTCTGCAGACTTTTCATGTTTCAAAATGCCGGATGATGGTCCGAATTCATCCCGAGGCCCCCGGGACCCCAACAAAAACCACCAACATACCCCAAAACACGATACGAACTTGTTCCAATCATAAAAACACCATCCTAAACATCAAAATCACCAATTACACACGGATTCAAGCCTAAGTTTCTTAAAACTTTCCGAATTGCACATTCGATCAAAAACCCAACCAAACGACATCCGAATGACCTGAAAATTTGCGGACAAATCCAAAATCACATAACGAAGCTACAGAAATTGTCGAAATTCCATTCCGACCCCCGGATCAAAATCTCATCTATCGTTCGGATTCGCCAAAATTTCAACCTTCGGCATTTCAAGCCAAATTGAGCTAAGGACCTCCAAAATACATTCCGAGCGCGCTCCTAACCCCGAAATCACCCAACGGAGCTAATGGAACCATCGGATTTCCGTTTCGAGATCGTCTTAATACTGTTCCGGCTACGGACCATTTTCTAGCTTTAAAGCTCTCATTTAGGGACTAAGTGTCCCAAAATGCCCCAAATTTCATAACCGACTCTCCCGGCAAACCACGATAGCAGAAATGAACTTAGGGGAACAGTTAAATTGGGGATTGGGGCGTAATTTTCTAAAACGACCGGTCGGGTCATTACATCTTCCCACACTTAAAGATTCGTTCGTCCTCGAACGAGCATAAAAAACATACCTGGAGTAGTGAAAAGATGAGGGTACTGGCTGCGCATATCCTGCTCGGTCTCCCAAGTTGCCTCCTCGACCGGCTGGCCCCGCCTGAACCTTTACCAAAGCGATGTTCTTTGACCTTAGCTTTCTGACCTGCCTGTCTAGAATGGCTACCGGCTCCTCAACATAAGACGGATCCTTGTCTAGCTGAACAGAAGTGAAATCCAACACATGCGACGGGTCACCATGGTATCTCCGGAGCATGGAGACATGAAATACGGGGTGAACTCCGGCTAGGCCGGGAGGTAAGGCCAACTCATAAGCAACCTCCCCAACACGCCTCAAAATCTCAAAAGGGCCAATAAATCTAGGACTCAGCTTTTCCTTCTTCCCAAACCTCATAATGCCCTTCATGGGCGAGACTCGAAGCAGAACCCGCTCGCCAACCATAAAAGCCACATCGCGAACCTTCTTGTCCGCATAACTCTTCTGTCTAGACTGGGCTGCACGAAGTCTGTCCTGAATCACCTTGACCTTGTCCATAGCATCCTGAACCATATCAGTACCTAGCAACCTGGCCTCGCCCGGCTCAAACCAACCCACGGGAGACCCGCACCTCCTACCATATAGGGCCTCGTACGGTGCCATCTGAATACTAGACTGGTAGTTGTTGTTATAAGCAAACTCCGCCAGTGGCAAGAAGTGATCCCATGAACCTCCAAACTCAATCACGCACGCACGGAGCATATCCTCCAAAATCTGAATAGTGCGCTCGGACTGACCATCAGTCTGGGGGTGAAACGCTGTGCTCAGCTCCACCCGAGTACCTAACTCCTGCTGTACAGCTCTCCAGAACCGTGAAGTGAACTGAGTGCCTCTATCTGAAATGATGGAAATTGGAATACCATGCAGTCGAACTACCTCCCTGATATAGATCTCCGCTAGTCGCTCCGATGAATATGTAGTGCTCACCGGTATAAAATGGGCGGACTTGGTCAGCCGATCCACAATGACCCAAATGGAATCAAACTTCCTAACCGTCGGTGGAAGTCCAGATACAAAGTCCATGGTAATGCGCTCCCATTTCCACTCGGGAATCTCGATCTGTTGCATCAATCCACCCGGACGCCGATGCTCATACTTCACCTGCTGGCAGTTGAGGCATCTAGAAACATAATCAACTATATCCCTCTTCATCCGCCTCCACCAGTAATGCTGTTTCAAGTCCTGATACATCTTCGCGTCTCCCGGATGGATGGAATACCGCGAGCTATGGGCCTCTGCTAGAATCAGCTCTCGAAGATCATCTACATTGGGCACACAGATGCGCCCCTGCATCCTCATAACTCCATCATCTCCGATGGTAACATCTCGAGCATCACCACGCCGAACTCTATCCCGGAGGACAAGCAAATGAGGGTCGTCGAACTGACGCTCCCTGATGCGGTCAAATAGAGAAGACCGAGAAATCACACAAGCCAGAACCCGGCTGGGCTCCGAAAGATCCAGTCTAACAAACTGTCTGGCTAAAGCCTGAACATCCATCGCCATAGGCCTCTCCGAAGCTGGTAGATACGCCAGACTCCCCAAACTCTCTGCCCGACGACTCAAGGCATCGGCAACCACATTAGCCTTGCCCGGATGATGGAGAATAGTAATATCATAGTCTTTTAGTAGCTCCAACCACCTCCTCTGACGCATATTCAGGTCCTTCTGCTTAAGCAAGTGCTGCAAGCTCCGATGATCAGTGTAGATCTCACAAGGAACCCCATATAAATAATGACGCCAAATTTTCAAGGCGTGAACAATGGCAACTAGCTCCAAATCATGAACATGGTAATTCTTCTCATGCACCTTCAGCTGTCTCGACGCGTAGGCAATCACCCTACCGTCCCGCATCAATACCGCACCGAGTCCAACTCGTGAGGCATCACAATATACGGTATAGGACCCCGTACCTGTAGGCAACATCAATATAGGGGCCGAAGTCAAAGCTGTCTTGAGCTTTTGAAAGCTCGCCTCACACTCGTCTGTCCACTGAAAAGGGGCACCCTTTTGGGTCAATCTAGTCATAGGTGCTGCAATCGAAGAGAACCCCTCTACGAAAACGACGACAATAGCCGCCAAACCAAGGAAACTGCGAATCTCAGTAGCAGAGGAGGGTCTGGGCCAACTCTGCACGGCCTCCACCTTCCCCGGATCTACTCGAATACCATCACTCGACACCACGTGGCCCAAAAATGCCACTGAACTCAACCAGAATTCACATTTAGAGAACTTGGCATAAAGCTGCTTCTCCCTCAGAATCTGAAGCACTATCCTCAAATGTTGCTCGTGCTCTTCACGGCTCCGAGAATATACTAGAATATCATCAATGAAGACAATCACGAACGAGTCCAGATAAGGCCTGAACACACTGTGCATCAAATGCATAAAGGCTGCTGGGGCATTTGTCAGCCCAAAAGATATCACGAGGAACTCATAGTGACCATACCGGGTCCTGAAGGCAGTCTTCGGGATATCTGGCTCCTGAATCTTCAGCTGGTGATACCCGTAGCGCAAATCAATCTTAGAAAACACCTGTGCGCCCTGTAGCTGGTCAAATAAATCATCAATACATGCCAAAGGATATTGGTTCTTTAGTGTAACCTTGTTCAGCTGACGATAGTCAATACACATACGCATAGAACCGTCCTTTTTCTTCATAAACAATACAGAAGCACCCCAAGGCGAAACACTGGGTCGAATAAAACCCTTACCCAATAACTCCTGTAACTGATCCTTCAACTCCTTCAACTCAGGAGGAGCCATACGGTACGGTGGAATAGAAATGGGCCGAGTGCCCGGCAACAAGTCAATAGCAAAGTCAATATCTCTGTCGGGCGGCATGCCCGGAAGATCAGCTGGAAATACATCAGCAAACTCACGTACCACATGAACAGAATCAATAGAGGGAGTGTCAACACCGACGTCCCGCACATAGGCTAGATAAGCAGCACACCCCTTCTCAACCATACGCTGAGCTCTGAGAAAAGAAATAACACGGCTAGGGGTGCGATCTAGAGTACCACTCCACTCAATACGTGGAATGCCTGGCATAGCCAGCGTCACGGTCTTGGCGTGACAATCAAGAATAGCATAATGGGGCGACAACCAGTCCATGCCCAGAATAATATCAAAATCGACCATCCCAAGCAGCAATAGATCCGCTCTGGTCTCAAAATCACAAATGGTAATCAAACACGACCGATATACGCGGTCCACGGCCAAAGAATCACCCACCGGAGTGGAAACATAAATGGGGGCACTCAAAGAATCCCGAGGCACACCCATATGAGAAGCAAAGTAAGAAGACACATATGAAAAGTGGAACCAGGGTCGAATAGAACCGATGCCTCCCTGTGACTAACCAGAATAATACCTGTGATAACAGAATCAGATGCAACAGCCGTAGCGCGATCGGGAATAACATAGAATCTGGCCTGTCCCCCCTCTCAAGGGCGGCCTCTGGCACCCTGACCCTCGCCCCTGGCTGGCTGGGCAGGTGGAGTAGCAGCTGGAGCTGGAATGATAGCCTGCTGGCCCTGAGAACCACGCTGAGGCTGCGAAGACTGATGAGGTGCTCCCCTCTTACGCCTGGGGCACTCCCTAACCAGATGGCGAGTATCCCCGTACCCAAAGCAAGCTCTGGGAGGACGCGGTGGCTATGACTGCCCGGCCTCACCCCTACTAGTCTGATCCCTGGAGGTAACCCGCGCAGGAGGTGCACTGGAAACTGGGGGGGCATAATAAGGCTCCTGAGGTGCTGAAAGAGCTGGAGTACTACCGGCTGCTGGCAATGCTGAATGAACTGGACGACCGGAATAACCCCTGCCAAAACGACCGGCTGCTGAAGTGCGGGCACCAGAGAAATGGCCCGACTCACGAGACCTCTTGGCTCTCTCTCTCCCCGCTTTCTAGGGAGCATACTCTTGATCCTCCTGGAAATGCTAACTGCCTGCTGATAAGATATATCTGTCTCCAACTCTCTGGCCATGCTGGATCAGATCGGCGGAATCAGGCCCTCAATAAATCTCCGCACTCTCTCCCGAACCGTGGCTACTAAGGCCGGTGCATGCCTGGCTAGACGGGTGAAACTGATAGCATATTCCGATACTGACATGGAGCCTTGTCGTAATCGCTTAAACTCCAAGCGCCAAGAATCTCTAAGGCTCTGGGGAACAAACTCCCTCAAAAATAGATCTGAAAACTGCATCCAGGTCAACGAAGCAGACTCCTCCGGACTATCCAACTCGTACGTGCGCCACCAATCATAAACGGCCCCACGAAACTGAAAAGCAGTGAAGGAAACCCCGTTGGTCTCCATAATCCCCACGGTACGAAGAATGCGATGACACTCCTCCAGAAAACCCAATGCATCATCTGAAGCCAAACCACTGAACATTGGAGGGTCATATTTCTTGAACCTCTACAATCTACGCTGCTCGTCCTCAGAGGCAGCTGGTCCACCTCCGGGCTGAGCTGGGGCGGCAGGAGGCATAACCAAAATATCTGGAACCTGTCCCACTGGCACACGCTGCTCCGGTGTAACGGCTGCGGGAGTCTGGGCCCCTCCCCCGGCCTGAGATATAGCTGCGACGAGAGGAAGCAGTCCTTCTTGAGCTAAAGTGGTATACATATTCATGAACTGGGCCAGGGTCTCCTGTAGTGCTAGAGTAGTAGCAGCTGTAGTCGGTGTACCAGGTGCCTGCACTCCAACCTGGTCTACCTGTGGCACCTCAGCGGCAGCGCGCACGGGTGTTGTGGCTGCACCTCGAGCGCGTCCTCGTCCTCTACCTCGGCCCCGGCCTCCGACGGCAGCAACAGGGGGCGCGGGTACCTGATCATCGCGAGTAGCTCGTGTCCTCACCATCTGTGAGAGAATAGAAAGCAGTAGTTTAGATTTTTGATGCCAAGATTGTCGCACGACAAGGAATCCATAAGAAATAAAGAGTTTCCTAAACAGTTACATAGCCCCTCGTAGATAAATACAGACGTCTCCGTATCGATCAGCGAGAATCTAAGTAACCGGTCTATGTCCCGTGACTCCTACGAACCTAGAGCTCCGATACCAACTTGTCACGACCCTAGTTCACCAATCATGAACATGTCGTGATGGCACCCAGTCCCCACGACTAGGTAAGCCTAACACGTTGCGGAATATACAAGCTATGAACACTTAAATAAGAAACAGCGGAAAAATAGCATAAAAGGTATGTAATCCGTGCCGCTTGGCACATACATCCGTCAACACACTGAATAAAACATTACCAAGATCCGAAACCCCACGGTAACACAGACTAAAAGAGAAATACAACTGTGGCTATATGTGTAAAGAGTATCTAACAACGAAATGAAGAAAAATGTCAACTAGTACTACTAGAATAGAAGGGAAGCCTCCGGATCCGCGGACGTAGCAGATCATACCTCGAAGTCTCCCAGAAAGCTGCGGAATCACCTAGCATGAGTCTGCTCTGATGTACCTGGATCTGCACAACAAAAGTGTGCAGAAGAGTAGCATGAGTACACCACGGCGGTACTCAGTAAGTGCCAAGCCTAACCTCGATGGAGTAGTGACGAGGAAGGTCAGGGCCCTACTGATAAGCAATAATATAATGATGATAATAAAATAACAGTTTAAATGGTAATAATTTTCCGAAATAACAACAATAAGATGATTACTGCAAGTGTCTACAATTAAGCTAACAACAAATAACCAACTCAATAAAACAAATCCAGGACCTGTGGGAATTGAACCCACAGTCCCATTAACAGCACCCCTGGGTCTCCGGGAATCGAACCCGCGACCCATGTCTCAATAATATCTCAATAGCTCAGGATCTCCGGGAATCGAAACCGCAGTCTCTACCAATAACTCAGGATCTCGGGAATCGAACACGTAGTCCACATTTCAATAATCTCAGGATCTCGGGAATCGAACCCGTAGTCCACATTTCAATAATCTCGGGAATCGAACCCGTAGTCCACATTTCAATAATCTCAGGATCTCGGGAATCGAACCCGTAGTCCACATTTCAATAATCTCAGGATCTCGGGAATTGAACCCGTAGTCCACATTTCAATAATCTCAGGATCTCGGGAATCGAACCCGTAGTCCACAACCACAGCAAGTAAGGGAATACACAGAGAGAAGTATAATATGCTTAACGATAACTTCGCCGATGAACAGCGCCAGCGATTACCAAGAAAACTCAAGTAAGTCAATTAAGCAACTAGACAGCTAGATTCTATCTAATCATGCTTTTCCAACTACTACCGGGTAGGAATACCGAATTTAACAACTAAAAACAGGAATATCACTCATTGAACATTTTGAGTAAAGTATGTGTTCAACAACCAGCGCATGTACACGCCCGTCACCTCGCGTACAAGGCATTTAAAGTATCACATAATATCCTAGGAGTGAAAGTCCCCCACACGAAGCTAGACAAGCCACTTACCTCAATTCTGGTACAAAACCGCTAAGAAATAACCCTCTTGCCGCGAATGTCGGCCTCCACAAGTGTAGTATCCGATAAAAATCAATAGAATCACATCAAAATAGGCCAATTGGGCATTACCCAATCAAAATAACTCAAAATACACCAAAACCCACAAGTTGTCAAAACCCGACTTTTGGTATGCTTATCGAAAAATCACGAAAATTATATTTTCGGGTTCCTTATCTCAATACGAGTCCGTGCATATAAAATTTATCGAAATCGGACTCCGTTTGCCCATTCAAATCAAAGATTTTCTAACATTTAGGCCTAGGGCTCAAACCCATCTTTAATCTTCCAATTTCGGTGAAATAATCACGGATTTCATGATAAACCAACGAATTAAGGTCAAGAAACTTACCCCCGATGATTTCCCGATGATATCCCAGCGTTTCCCCTTCAAAAACCTCTCTTGGAGCTCAAAAATGGCGTTTTTGTGTATGGGGGTCGCGGGTGTTATGTTCTGAACTTAAGCTCACTGCCAGACATTTTCCTTCATCGCGTTCGCGTGGCCCGTCACGCGTTCGCGATGCTCTAACCCATTTACCCTTCGCGTTCGCGTGACGCCACTCGCGTCCGCGATGCACAACCGGCTAACCCTTCGCGAACGCGGCGCTAGTCCACGCGTTCGCGATGACCTTATTTCTCATCCAACCCGCTTGCTCTTCGCGAACGCGACACAGGGATCGCGAACGCGGTGCCTCTCCTTCTTCCACTACGCGAACGCGACGTATTGGACGCGAACGCGATGCTCTGCAGCACCCAGCCTACGCGAACGCAAACAAGGCCCTCACGAACGCGATGGCTTAAATCTTGCCCAGTGATCTGCAGTTTTTCTGCAGACTTTTCATGTTTCAAAATGCCGGATGATGGTCCGAATTCATCCCGAGGCTCCCGGGACCCCAACAAAAACCACTAACATACCCCAAAACACGATACGAACTTGTTACAATCATAAAAACACCATCCTAAACATCAAAATCACCAATTACACACGGATTCAAGCCTAAATTTCTTAAAACTTTCCGAATTGCACATTCGATGAAAAACCCAACCAAACGACGTCCGAATGACCTGAAAATTTGCGGACAAATCCAAAATCACATAACGAAGCTACAGAAATTGTCGGAATTCCATTCCGACCCCCGGATCAAAATCTCACCTATCGTTTGGATTCGCCAAAATTTCAACATTCGGCATTTCAAGCCAAATTGAGCTAAGGACCTCCAAAATACATTCCAAGCGCGCTCCCAACCCCGAAATCACCCAACGGAGCTAATGGAACCATCGGATTTCCGTTCCGAGATCGTCTTAACACTGTTCCGGCTACGGACCATTTTCTAGCTTTAAAGCTCTTATTTAGGGACTAAGTGTCCCAAAATGCCCCAAATTTCAGAACCGACTCTCCCGGCAAACCACGATAGCAGAAATGAACTTAGGGGAACAGTTAAATTGGGGATTGGGGCGTAATTTTCTAAAACGACCGGTCGGGTCGTTACATATAACTTTCTCTTTAAAAGAGATATTCATCACATGGATGTTGATGAATCTGTGGTAGTACAAAATTAATTGAGAGCTCCGGAAGAGCCAATTATTACTACTTTGGAGAAACACAATTGATTATCAATACAATATTGTGTTGTAGTAAGTCTCAAAGAAACTTAATCAGTTTCCAAAGTATATGCGAAAGTTGTTGATTATATTGAGACTATAAATAAAAGAAAGATTTAATATCTTCTATTACTACAACTTGTAGCAGGGTAATATGCATGTGAAAAGCTACCCCCTTCAATCTCCAATTTGTACTACATAAACAAAAGAGTACTACAATGAAGCGGATATTGATATAAAAACCCATGTCATAATAAACTTGAAGTTTATTCATAATTGCACACATCATGGTGTAAATCTGAAGTTTATCAATATTGATAATTTATCCAGTTGGCATAATTGGTTTTGCCATATCAATTTAAGTATGATGTGCAAAAATACTAGAGAATTCACATGAGTAAATATTAAAGAACTAGACAGTTCTTTACGAATTCTCTTACATTGCTTGTTCTCATTAATTAGTAGACCAATTAAAATTGGGATTGAATCCCATGAATACTGAAAATATCAAAGGTGAATATGGGCCCATTCACCTGCCATGTATACCACATAAGATGCATCTATGAGATGGTTACATGTGCAATTATTATTAACTCGCAACTTGGCCGGTATGTGCGAGGTAACTTGCTCATTAATTTAATTTCGAGCATAATTTCCAAATTTCCTATTCAAGATAGTTTATCTTGATAAGTTGGTTTAAATCACAATTGGTTTAGCAAAATAATTAATTGAGTACCTCCACTTAATAGCTAAACTATTGCTTATGAGAAAAAAGTTTATGTATATATCAGTTTGATATAGGTTATATACGAAAGTATATTACATTCTCCCCTCACAAGTGGTTCAGGGTCAGGAACCAAATAATTCCATCTTATTATTATTGATGTGCGATGTATATTTGATTAACATCATAACACACAAAGATGTGTTCTCAAAGTTGAGGAAACAAGTTAGTTTTTCTAACATGAGGGGGATACAAGATACAACATCTTGAGAAATACATGGAATAAATTATTATTTATACATCGAGATCCTCGAATAAAATAACTATATTCCTATTACAAATGCTCACATTAGGTCCTAGAAGAACAAAGTCTATGGTACGCTTAAAGCATATAGACAAATCAGTTTCAAATAAAACTTTTTGACAAAGAAGATGAGCAAATGATCAAAATGATCATAACAAAGGAGGCAAGTGATCTAGAAGATCACATGACATAACACTTCATTCTCATGAGAGATTCAGGTACCTGAATATATGAATGAAGAGATTTCTATGTTATGTCATTACGAAAATACATTGAAACCGATATAAAATCTTTGTCGACGTCAACCTTCAAGAAGCTAGTGCACAAGATTGGGATGCGAGGCTCAATGATGTGAATTGACGCTATCATCAGGGGGAGTTAATGCGCGTTGCACTATTTTTCCCTTGTAATGTTTTGTCCCACAAGGTTTTTCCTTGCAATGTTTTTAACGAGGCAACCAAAAGGCGTATTGTAGATACGTGTACTCTTTTTCCTTCTCTAGATTTTTTTTCTCACTGGGTTTTATTTTAGTTAAGGTTTTAACGAGGCACATTATCTGTTGAATAGACATTCAAGGGGGAGTGTTATAAATAGAATTCTATTTATGGTGAATGTCTATATTTGGAGAGAAACTAGGGTTTATTACTTGGTGGCTAAGTCACCATCTCCCTATAAATATGTAGTTCTATTCCATTGTAATTAATCCCAAAAATTCAATAAGAATTCCTTCTCTATCTTACTCTGCAATATTGTTCTTCTTCTTTTATTATTTTATAACACATAAGATATTATGTACTTTTAGCATGCCCATTAAAAAAATACTAAATTCTATACAAAAATATCTACTATGACTAAACTACCCCTAATTAAACATTTAATGTGAGGAGTAAGAAAACTTTTTAGGGATATGTACATAAGAGTTATTTTGTAAAAACAAATTAAGTTATTTCTTGATTACATAACTGGACACTTATTTTGAACAAAAATAAAAAAGACACTTATTATGAATAGGAGGGAATACCATTTAATATTGATGACGTTCAACGAGAAAAGTACAAAAGAAAACATTCAAATTGTACCCCTATCAAAAAAAGAGAAAACATTCAAATTAACCTCGTACTCTTTATTTTTTATACTATTTACTGTACCTTTTTAAAATTTTCAAGAAAGAATGATAATTTTTTATATTCGAAAATATTTCTATTTTAATTTTTTAATATAATTTTAATAACATAATTTTATAAGGATACAAATATTACAACATATTTTAAGAATATACAAGCTTCAAAAGTCTATTTAAAATACAACGAAAGGAGCACATATTTATTTGAAAATTTGGAATTTAGAATCTCAAATTAAGTCAATTGTCATGCGTGTAAATCGGAAAAAGAAAAAAACAGTTACTGAAAATTTCTAAGGTGTAACCACATACTCCACCCAGTTGGCCATGACCCATAACTTATCCACTACGCCAACGCCACGTTTCAATCTTCCGTATAACTGCTAGTAATTCCCTACAATTTTGTATTTTTTTTAATCTTTTCTCTCACTTAATTTTTTCCTTCAATAATCATCTAAGGTAAAAAAAAAAAAACAAGTAAATATTATTCCTCTTGAAAAGGTAAAAATAAATAGTACTTGCATGTATTCATCAATTAACACATAGTAATAAAATAAATCAGTGTTTTAAAATTTATGATAATCTTTTATTGTTTCGCGAGTTAGGAATAAACTATTTTGATCTTTATCCTATCGTTAGTTTCATCTTAAACTTACTTTTTCTTTAAAACGGTGCATCTTCCCCCAATCAAATATCATTAGAGAAAAATTTAAGTTTTTACTAAATTGAAAAAAGTACTCTATTAGCTAATTTTCTCACGGAAAATGTGAAGTAGTTCTTCAAAGAAAAATTTCAACACTTTTTTGAAAATTAATTCCACCTAAAAGATCAATCAAACTGGTTATGTATGACTTCCGAATCAATCAAATTGTGAAAAAAAGTATATTTGCAAAAATGATAATAATTTGATTAAAGTTACAACTGATATAAAATGAAATTATTTAAAAGAGTACCCGAAATTTTGAATCCTATTTTAGTAATTTTTAATTATAGTTATTTTAAGCTAAGCTTTCCCACAACGCAATAATCAATTGAGATAAATTTGTACACCATCAAATTATTTAAGTAATTGCCAAAAAAATTTTCTACAAATATGAATTAATCTATACTATATTAAAGCACGTAAGCCCTTAGCAAAATATCGTTCGTCTTTTTTGCCATTTAAAAAGATTTCATACACCATTTACCTATTTTTCCTAATATTTAGAACATTGAAATAAAATAAACTTTATTTATTAAAACATTCCATATTTGAATTATTATATAAGAATCTCTAATATTGAAGACATTAAAATCAACTAAATTTCTTCCTTGTATAAATTAAAGTTCTAATTTAGGACAAAATATATGAACTACATTACGTTGAAATACTTTTAGAAACCCAAAATTCACCAAAACCATTAGACTTTGATTCAAAGCCATAAAAGAAAAACATTGAATTGAACAACTACTACAATATTTGAAGAAAAGATGTATGACTATTGAATCTTCTAAAAGTAAAGCTAAATGAGGAATGTGTAATTTAATTATTATCTTAATAGGAATTTTAAAATTTACTAAAATTTTAGTTATAAAACTTTTTTTTTTATTTGATCGACTAAACTTTTTACCCATGTAAATCCCTTTATAATTTGAACTAGGTAATATGTAACTTATACGTACATTTAAATTTTAAATTGAGATGTAATTTTTCACATATCTCATTAAAGTATGCAAAATTATAATGAAATAAAAAAAAATAAAAAAAATAGAAGCAGCAGTTAGTTATTCAAAGTATATTCCCGACGCTTTCCTATCGAATAAAGATTTAGGCCTCATTTGTTTGCACTTAATGGAGGGCTGAATCTTAATCATTCAGATCTCAGACATTAAGTGCGTTTGTTTTTAAAGTCTGAATCTTAATTATTCAGATCTTAATCATTAAGTGTGTTTGTTTTTTTACTTAACAATCACTTAATGGGTCTGAATAGGTCTGTATGATTAAGATCTGTAACTGAGACTTAATTTCATTAAGATGCTATCACATATTCATTATTAATTGCCGCCACCGCCTACCATTATCAACTACTACTATTCCACCACCACCACCATACTCAGTCACCGCCGGCCACCGCCACCACCACCAGGCCACCATCATCCTCAATCATAGCTTCCACCATTATCGACCATCACCATCCACCATCCCACCACTCCGGCCACCATCATTGTCACTCGCATTCAACATTTATCCACCTCAACTACCACAACCAACCACCTCATCACCATTAACAACCGCAGTCAGCACCACCTATCATTATAACCTACCACCACAATCACAAACCACCACTCGCCGTTCTTAACTATCACTACCTACCACCACCATCATCAATCATAATTGCCACCATTACCAATCACTACTAGCTACTAGCATGAACCACCATTATCAACCAAAACTACCACCAACCACCGCCTTTAAGTCGGCATTCACCCATTAACCATCACTACCAACAACTTTCATATTTTAAACTATATATTTTATTGATAGAATATTAGTTTTTTTCAAATAAAGATAAATTTAATGCATTCAGATGTTAAAAATCAAACAATCTTAATTTTTGGTATTCAGATCTTAATACACATCTTAATATATCCAGATGTGTATTCAGATTCAGATGACTTAATCTTAATACACATCTTGATATTCAGATATGTATTCAGATTCAGACGTCTTAATCTTAAAAAAAACAAATGAGGCAAGCACTTCCTAAGTCTAATGTCTGAGGATTCTTGAAAATAAACTTTCCTATTCTAAAATAACGATAATAATAAAAGTTTTTATTTATGTAATGAATTTTTGGAGTTGAAAACAATTTAATTCTATCTTGAAAATATAATTTTCTCTTTTATTAACATTATATTTAAGAACTAAATGTAATTTAATATTTTTTTTGAAAAAAAAAAGATTTTTATTAATTTTATTTTCTCGCCTATCTTAATGCATCATTTCAAGATCCGGAATATTTTTAAATTTTTATTGTTTATTACCGCGTAAAGTACGTACCTTAAGGTCGTTAGCGAAATATTGT